>JAQSNX010008521.1:0-11989 GCA_029532605.1 Oreochromis grahami
CATCCTAAACACATTTTTTAGTTTTCTGAGATAGCCACTGGGTGTTGAATAGCAATAATGCTTTATATGTGTAGAGGGTGACATCGCAACCTCAAGTTTTGAGGATCGTTTTGTGCCACAATAAAGCTGTACCTTTGGGGCTGAAAGACGAAGCCAGGAGAGAAGTGCTGCAGTTAATTGAATGGCCACTTAAGCAGGTTTCTGCCAGGAAAGTTGTTGACCCTGGTGGGAATGAGCAAATTAATGTTGCACTCAATTATGGTAGCACTGTCAATCCACTATAACACTAATTGTAGGGCACAGATGGAACAGCACAGCTGTGTTGGCCTGAATTAATGATTTAGCCTAGCCTAATCTGTTGTTATTGGACATAACTGAATGAATATTAGCTGAACAAGTAAAACAGTATTAAGTTATGTTTACCTGTATTTCCTTTTGGTGCAGATATTCAACTATTTTAAAAACGGTAAAGTAGCTAAGAGCAATGGTAGGCTAAGGGCATTAGCTAATATAGGGCTGTGGATGGTTAAAAAAAAAAGTTTAATGTTATTTTATTTCTATAATGATGTTAGCTTGGTGTTTTATATCATGCTCCAAGTTTATGAATGAATCTGGCTAAATTAGTAGCACCACTAAGCTGCTAAGTTAGCTACAACCACGATGGTAAAATCACAACTTATAAATGGAAGTCTTAATAGGTGACAACCATCTACAGTATATAGTTGCAATACAGCTATTTGAGCAATATCAGTGTTACCTGAAATGAATGATCCTAAACTCACATGGAAAGTATTTCTATTAGTGCTGTCAGCGTTAATCTCGTTAAAATGACGTTAACGCCATAAACGCATTAACGCAGCAAATCTCCGTTAGTGAGTTAATGCGGATGGCCACATGCGTGGGGCTGCACAGCGTCAACACATTAGCGCGGTTAGCTCATTAACGCGTTATTTTTGCTGCGTTAATGCGGTTATGGCGTTAATGTCATTTTAACGACATTAACGCTGACAGCACTAATTTCTATAGGTCCAAGAGCTGTTTTGTAGACATGTGACCATGTGATATTAACTTGACCCTCGTTGTGAACCGTGAGAATTATAGTGACACTGTAGGTCAAGTGAATAAGGCTGCAGTCACACAGCCCTAGAGACTAATCCACAATCACTTGCCAACCAATGGCCATGATGAATAAATGTGTATTCTCTGACTGGTTGGCAAGTGGTTTCTGGAGGTTTAATGGCAGTTGCTGAAAAATCAATCGCTAAAGCCCCATTCATGCCTGCCTAGAGTGATCTAAATGGTATCCATCTTTGGCACCTTTCACAGTTTCACAACCACTTGGGAGAGTAGCTACCAAAAGTGTTTCTAGGCAGGTTGGTGTGTTTTATGGAAATTATGGGTGACTGCAGCAATCTGCTAATGACCAAAATTGCAACTTTTACTTCAAAGGAAAATGGTATCCATCTCTGGTCTGTGTCAGACCTTTTCAAGTTTTACCTCTGGTTAGCTAGTAAGCGTTTGGAGTCAGGTCAGTATTTTCCATGCAGGCAACTGTGGTAATCTGCTTGCGACAAAAGTAGTCAATGGGTCAGAGAAAGACATTTTCCCCTGGCAGCCGGCATATCACATACAAAATGCCGACTGCTCTTAAGCACTGCAGTATTACATCACATGAGAAACCTTTTTGGGACCACAAGCCTGGTGGCTGTTCAACAGAATGCAGGTTAAAGGTTTTTTAAGAATCCTGTTGGCGTTAGGAATTATGATGAACTTTGAAATTGTTGATATAGAGATGCTATGAAAATGTGTTCCACTGGGCTTAGTCTGCCATTATGCAGCTTTGCAAGTTTAGTGCTGCTGATTGATGACTGGGTTTGGTGACTCCCTTCCTAATTCTGAATCTTATACAATTAATTTCAAAGTAACAATGTAAAGGACTCAATTCAAACAATTCTCAGCCTGGCTGGAAATTAACAGCATGAAGGTTTTTGGAGGTGGAAGAAAATGAAATGGAAATTGCTGCTGCAATGCAGTGACTCAGCAAGTGTCAGGGAATGTCAGCTGCATTTGAGATGCAACAGTGTGAGAAATTTCAGCAAAGAAATGTTTGATGCAGCCTCTCCCTCATAGCAAATGTCAGGTGTAGGTGACTCTTAAAGCTCTGATACCGATTTCGATTTATTTTTACATTTTACAGCATTTTCAGCAGTGTTACAAGATCTACAGTAAGCGTCGGGTCTCAGTTTCCTTCCCATCAGAGGAAATTGAGAAATGTGGTCGGCTTTGATCTTTACCACGCTGCTGTACAACACTCCCGTGTAAACAATAAAGGTAAGCCCAACCAATCGCATCGTTTGGCATGTCCCACTGCTACACTGCTGTTTTTCCCCAACTTGAGCTATAATCAAGGCTTGCAGAGGCAAAATCGATTCAGTCACCCAGTTCTGCTGTAAAAACCATTTATTAAAACATCAAATACTCCGCCCTGGTGGATGTGTGCCCGGTGATTACCTTTGCAAATCAATTAAGCTACTGAGTAATTGATTGGATGTGAGTCCGTGGTTCCTGGATCCATGTGTTTTTGGAGCAAGTGAAGGTCAGCACGTTCGTACCAGCTTTGCTTCAGAGTCGCCTCTTTCTGTCGAATGAGGCTGAGTTAACATGAACGGAGGGATCAATAGAGAAGGGGTTCGGTTTATGTTTCGGGATCTCTCCAGGGGGTAAAGAAATAGATTGTGTGGTTGTGTTCAGCGGTCACACTTTAACTTAAATGGAACATTTCTGCGCAGAAACAAAAGAAAAGCGTCTTTTGTTTCAGAGTATTATTTACAAAGATTGAAGCAATGTGATCTTAAACTATATTAAAGAAAGAAACTTATCTTTAAAATCACAATTTTGCAATGTAATATGTGACAGACATCAATGTTTCTGGTGGTAGGGTTGTAGTTTTGACTATTATTACAGACACAAATTCTGCCTTTAAGATTTGGTAACTCACAAAGGATTTATCTTACAAATACTGAGGGGATTTTATGGTCAATGCTTCTGGAAAGCCGGGAAATAAAAGAAAGTAGACAATTAATGAGCCTCCTGGCATGTGAATTGGTAAATGAAAGATATTCCAGAAATGCTGTCTTGTTTTGGGGTTTTTTTGCAATAGCTAAATTCCTGGCAGCGTCACGATGTGACAGTCACTAAAACTAAAGTTAGATAAACATCATGGAGCCTTCACAGTTGCACCTGAGACGGGTAGCAAGCAGAGTGCCGGCTGGATGTGAACTGGGATTAACATCAGCAGCAGCATTCTTTGAGGCTGTTACTACGGCTCTAGAAAAGGCAAGTTTTCCCAGAAGGCAATTATTCATTAGATTAGTGTGGAAACAAGGTTCTGGTGGTTGTGTACTGATGAATTACAGTGGCCAGTAATTTGCACGGTAATTAAAGATTTGAGCTCCTCGCTGTGCTGGAAGCATAAATCACATTTGCAAAGATGTCTGTGAAGCACTCCACCTCATTACAGCCAAACTCCTTGTGTTTGAACTCAAACCTTTATCAGAGAGACTTTTCCATAACCCAACATGGTTTACAACATAATGTTTTGTCTGCACGTCAGAAGAGTTCAAGTCAAAATCTCCCTGAATATGGTTCCATACACTGAAAATTGACTGAATAAAAATACAGTTAACAGCTGAAATTAAAACTAGGACTTGCCCTAAGTTGGTGGTTTTTGATAAGTCAGAACAAGCTCCCGAGCAGTCACAGCTGCATTATTTTATTTGTGTAGTGTAGTAATCTTAATATGTTGAAGGTTGCTGTCTGTACAAAGGCTGTCTGTGTTTTCATTGTTTTTTGGAACACTGGTAACTATTAACAAAGATTAGAAGATGAACGGCTACTTATCTACAGTCAGTGGGAGTTACTTTGTTTCTTTTTAGCTTAAGTTGGTGAGATGCTGCTAAATGAAGAGCTAAACAAGCTGTATTATCTTTCTCACAGCCTAAAAAGTGCCATCACTCTCAATATAGAGATGAGACATGAGGTGTTCAGTTTAGCAAAAGTCTAGAAACAGAGTGAAAAGCTATTTAGCTGTGACTGTACTCTATCTTTCCACCTCCCAGCATCTCTAAAGCTAAAATGATTGTCTGTTGTATATTTTTTGTCATCTACAGACTACCAATAATATACAGTTATGCTGTCATAAGGTATCCTTTTAAGGTGGTGCCCGACACATGGACTGTCACTCCAAATTCCATTTTTTTTCAATGCAACAGGTTATAAGCATGAAGTCGTTTTTGAACTAAAATCACAATCTTTTTTTAAACCTGACCAATCTAACAATGAACCTTTTAGTGCTTAAAACTAAAGAGCAGGTGAAAGTATAAAGCTAGTGAAAACCAGAGATACTGTGAAAGACCATTAGTTTTAGAATCTGCATTGTAAATCTTTGCAAGTGACATGTAGCCAAAAATAACCTCATATGGACAAGGAGTGCTAAAATTAACAGCTGAAGCTATGTTGTTTGGTTGCTTTAGGACTATCTATAGAGCCCTAAAACGCTCTTTGTACCAGGTTTAAATATGGTAATATTAGCTACCCAGAGTAGCTAGCATTAGCTGGTCCATTAACCAGGGGGTGACATTAATAATCTTACAGTCTGTGGTGCTTTAGCATGAGTGGGCATCTTCATTACCACACTAAACCATGGGTATATCCCAGTCCCATTGAAACTATGATACATTTGACAATAAATGTGATCAATTAATTATGTCAGTCTTTCATTATTTTCACTGGGTAAGTCTTTGTTGATATAACTGTTCCCATTCTAGTTAGTAGATTTCTATGGATTTCTACAATTTTGTTCTCTCTTTTTTTTTTTTTTTTTTAAATTTAATATCAAGTGTTAAGACCACAGTATCACACACTGGTTTGTAACACCTGTGTGATTGAGGCCTAAACGCTGCACTTAGACTTAGATACTTTACTTTATATTCATCCATCCATCCATCTTCATCCGCTTTATCCGAGGCCGGGTCGCGGGGGCAGCAGCCTAAGCAGAGAAGCCCAGACCTCCCTCTCCCCAGCCACCTCCTCCAGCTTATCCGGGGGAATACCAAGGCGTTCCCAGGCCAGCCGAGAGATATAATCTCTCCAGCGTGTCCTGGGTCTGCCCCGGGGCCTCCTCCCGGTGGGACATGCCCGGAACACCTCACCCAGGAGGCATCCTTGTCAGATGCCCGAGCCACCTCAACTGGCTCCTTTCGATGCGGAGGAGCAGCGGCTCTACTCTGAGCCCCTCCCGGATGGCCGAACCTCTCACCCTATCTCTAAGGGAGAGGCCAGCCACCCTTCGGAGGAAGCTCATTTCTGCTGCTTGTATCCGCGATCTCGTTCTTTCGGTCACTACCCACAGCTCGTGGCCATAGGTGAGGGTAGGGACGTAGATCGACCGGTAAATTGAGAGCTTCGCTTTTACACTCAGCTCCCTCTTCACCACGACGGACCGGTGCAGCGTCCGCATCACTGCAGCCGCAGCACCAATCCGTCTGTCAATCTCCGGCTCCCTTCTCCCATCACTCGCGAACAAGACCCCGAGATACTTGAACTCCTCCACTTGGGGCAGGAGCTCATCCCCGACCCGGAGAGGGCACTCCACCCTTTTCCGGCTGAGGACCATGGCCTCAGATTTGGAGGTGCTGATCCTCATTCCCGCTGCTTCACACTCGGCTGCGAACCGCTCCAGTGCGAGCTGGAGGCCTTCACCTGATGAAGCCAACAGAACCACATCATCCGCAAAAAGCATAGATGAGATCCTGAGGCCACCGAAGCGAAAGCCCTCCGCCACTTGGCTGCGCCTAGAAATCCTGTCCATAAAAATTATGAACAGAACCGGTGACAAAGGGCAGCCCTGGCGGAGCCCATCACCCACCGGAAACGAGTCCGACTTATTGCCGGCAATGCGAACCAAACTCTTGCAACGGTTGTATAGGGATCGAATGGCCCGTAGCAATGGGCCAGACACCCCATACTCCCGCAACACCTCCCACAGGACACCCCGAGGGACACGGTCGAATGCCTTCTCCAAGTCCACAAAACACATGTAGACTGGTTGGGCAAACTCCCATGCACCCTCAAGTATCCTTGAGAGGATAAAGAGCTGGTCCAGTGTTCCGCGACAAGGACGAAAACCGCATTGTTCCCCCTGTATCCGAGGTTCGACTAACGGACGAACTCTCCCTTCCAGCACCCTGGCATAGACTTTCCCAGGGAGGCTGAGGAGTGTGATCCCCCTGTAGTTGGAACACACCCTCCGGTCTCCCTTCTTAAAGATGGGGACCACCACCCCGGTCTGCCAGTCCAGGGGTACTGCCCCTGATCTCCACGCAACATTGTAGAGGCGTGTCAACCAGGACAGCCCTACAACATCCAGAGCCTTCAGGAACTCAGGGCGGACCTCATCAACACCAGGGGCTCTGCCACCAAGGAGTTGTTTAACTGCCTCAGTGACCTCGCCCCGGAAATTGGCGGTCATTCCCCTCATCCCCAGACTCTGCTTCCTCCTCGGAAGATGTGTCAGTGGGAATAAGGAGGTCCTCGAAGTATTCCTTCCACCGCCTGACAATTTTCTCAGTCGACGTCAGCAGCGCTCCGCCAGCACTATACACAGTGCAGGTAGAGCACCACTTTCCCCTCCTGAGACGCCTGACGGTTTGCCAGAATCTCTTCGAGGCAGTCCGAAAGTCTTTTTCCATGGCCTCTCCGAACTCCTCCCACACCCGAGTTTTTGCTTCAGCCACTGCCCGAGCCGCATTCCGCTTGGCCTGTCGATACCTGTCGGCTGCCTCCGGAGTCCCACAGGCTAACCAAGCCCGATAGGACTCCTTCTTCAGCTTGGTGGCTCCCTTCACCTCTGGTGTCCACCATTTGGTTCGGGGATTACCACCACGGCAGGCACCAACCACCTTTATATTATTTTTTCAATATAAAGTGACCAACAACAACTTCAGTCACAAAGAGGGTCCTGCACCACAAACCTCCTTGTGGTTGTTTTGAGTGCTGCAGGTGCCCAAAGTTTGCCTTGAAGACACTGATTTTTCTGTAAACACTCACCATTCACTCCCCAAGACAGAAATCTAAAAAAAACTATTTTTCCTGATATTAATGGGAATGGCTTTTTACGGAGGACTTTTTGCATTGCTGTTTTGGATTTTTTTGAAGAATGATATATTTAAACATGAAGAGGTAGAGACAGGATCCTGGATGGCACAAAAAAAGGCCTAATGAAATGACACTTGGTGTTTAAAATGTAGTCAAAGCAATACTTAGAGCAACTTTTTTTGCTTAATGAACTCCATCCTCCAAGGTAAAAGTGGACTTTTTTGCCTTCCCCAGATAAAGTTAATTTCCACAGTTTCTGTCAAACAACATTTTCACTGCTTGCCATTGTTTAATTAAGAGGAGGTGTGTGCTACATAGGAACACGCACACTTTGGCTGGATGAAGGAACTCCTCCGCTGGGACTTCATTCGGTTTGAGAGACTTGCGTAGGTGGAAGACAGGAGATACGCTTGCCAGAGAAACATACAGCACTCCACCAACACATTTAACGCCCCAAGGGAGGAAAGGCAAAGAATTCCTCCTGGATTTTCCCTTTCAGTCTCTCTTGCTCTTTCACTTTCTTCCGCCCTACTCTCCCTCCCTCTTTATCATTTGGTTGTGGTAATTCATTCTGGACTATCAGAACCATTCAAAGCTCCAGCACAGGAATGAAGGCTATAATTGGTTTTTGTGAGGTCTGATCGTCCTCATTGAACCTTCTCGACTTTCTGTCCCTGCACGTATGATAAAGAAGAAAAAGCTCCTAAAGACATGGAGATCATGACGCTTTGCTTTCGTCCTTTGCAACCGTTAAAGAGGCATCAATTTATGTGGCATCCTTTGGAGTGCATACTAGAGGAGACGGCAGTGTCACACGAGAACGTGCCTAAATCCATCCATCCATCCATCCATCCATCTTCATCCGCTTTATCCGAGGCCGGGTCACAGGGGCAGCAGCCTAAGCAGAGAAGCCCAGACCTCCCTCTCCCCAGCCACCTCCTCCAGCTTATCCGGGGGAACACCAAGGCGTTCCCAGGCCAGCTGAGAGATATAATCTCTCCAGCGCGTCCTGGGTCTGCCCCGGGGCCTCCTCCCGGTGGGACATGCCCGGAACACCTCACCCAGGAGGCGCCCAGGAGGCATCCTTGTCAGATGCCCGAACCACCTCAACTGGCTCCTTTCGATGTGGAGGAGCAGCGGCTCTACTCTGAGCCCCTCCCGGATGGCTGAACTTCTCACCCTATCTCTAAGGGAGAGGCCAGCCACCCTTCGGAGGAAGCTCATTTCTGCCGCTTGTATCCGCGATCTCGTTCTTTCGGTCACTACCCACAGCTCGTGGCCATAGGTGAGGGTAGGGACGTAGATCGACCGGTAAATTGTAAAAGCTTCGCTTTTACACTCAGCTCCCTCTTCACCACGACGGACCGGTGCAGCGTCCGCATCACTGCAGCCGCAGCACCAATCCGTCTGTCGATCTCCGGCTCCCTTCTCCCATCACTCGCGAACAAGACCCCGAGATACTTGAACTCCTCCACTTGGGGCAGGAACTCATCCCCGACCCGGAGTGGGCACTCCACCCTTTTCCGGCTGAGAACCATGGCCTCAGATTTGGAGGTGCTGATCCTCATTCCCGCTGCTTCACACTCGGCTGCGAACCGTTCCAGTGCGAGCTGGAGGCCTTCACCTGATGAAGCCATCAGAACCACATCATCCGCAAAAAGCATAGATGAGATCCTGAGGCCACTGAAGCGAAAGCCGTCCGCCACTTGGCTGCGCCTAGAAATCCTGTCCATAAAAATTATGAACAGAACCGGTGACAAAGGGCAGCCCTGGCGGAGCCCATCACCCACCAGGAACGAGTCCGACTTATTGCCGGCAATGCGAATCAAACTCTTGCAACGGTTGTATAGGGATCGAATGGCCCGTAGCAGTGGGCCAGACACCCCATACTCCCGCAACACCTCCCACAGGACACCCCGAGGGACACGGTCGAATGCCTTCTCAAAGTCCACAAAACACATGTAGACTGGTTGGGCAAACTCCCATGCACCCTCAAGTATCCTTGAGAGGATAAAGAGCTGGTCCAGTGTTCCGCGACCAGGACGAAAACCGCATTGTTCCTTGGAACTTTAAAAAAAAAAAAAAAACATGGCATATCTTGGGATGGTGTTCATCGCGTTGTTAAAAACAAATTGAGGAAAGTGTCGGACAAATGAATGTAAAAACACAAGAATTACCTTTTTTTTTTTAACCTTATTTTTGTTTTTAAGAAAAATGAGAGCCACATATGAGGATATTCATTTAAAATTTTGATAGAACAGTAGCAGTATAATGTCCTCGTACGTGGATATCAGGCCCATATTTAGACCAAAATACTCAATTTTGCTCTAAATAACCCAAAATGTGATGTCCACATATGTGGACACCAGGTCCTAGGAGGTTAATTTTATTGACTTTCAAGCCTGTTAGAATTGTCCAAAGTCTTTTTGGCTTGAAACACATTTGTTTACATGTTTCAATAAATGATTGCACCTACTACCTATTTTCCTAGCAAAGATAAAGAAATGAGGGATGTTGGCACAGTACTGTACTTAAAAGAAGGTCATAGCCAGCTGACATCATCAAATTATTTTTCAAGATTATTCTTTTTTTCAAGCTTTCTGAATGTTTTGTTTTAAAGCAACACATTTAAAGAGGCTGGAACACAGAGTTATCAGCTAATGCTGTTGAGCTGCATCCATAGATTTTAAGGGTACTTGGCACATGGTCAGATCCTGTCTAATTGGTGGCACACTAAGTAACACACTACTAAAATCCTAGACTCACCGAAACCGGAGCACAGATAGTTTTGTTGTTTATCACATAATTCCATAAAAATGCTCCAACAAAACGCAAACACAGCAAAGGCTTCTGTTACTCCCCTCGAGTCTTAATAAAGCTCAACTTGTTCTTTGCTTTTAAACTGACATTTATTTCGGACAGGAGGATTCTTCGACATGCCTTAACATGTAATGATGTCCAACCACAGCCGATACAATGCCGTCAGAACTAAAAAGAAATGCAAACTTAAATGAATATTCTTAATAAAGCCGTTAAGCATTATATAAAACGAAACATTCCAACAAAACGATCAATAAAATACACATTACACTTCACACGGTGGTAATTGCAGTGAAATATCACGCAATACTAGCGTATTTACATACAATGATAATAAACAAAAGAAAACATTTACCTCATTGGCCTCACTCAAAGGGAATAAAAACTTTAATCCTTACGTCGTGGGGTAGTCCAAAAAAAGCACTCTTTTATTTATCTTACTGTAGACATGCAAACCTCGTGGCTCGTCTCTTAATTAGGTTGCTGAGTGTGACAGCCAAAAAATACCCTCTTAGCAACAACAAACGGAACTATAGAAAAGGTTCCTATCTAATTGCACAGTTAGCACAAATAACACATTTAAACATATAAATCTAATCAACAAACATGAATTACTATTTATTTATTATTTCTTATTTCAACTACTAATTGTTTCAACATTAAATCCAATAAAATGAACTTAAATGCGAGAGTTAAGATAAGATAAGATAAGATAAGATAAGATAAGATAACCTTTATTAGTCCCACACGTGGGAAATTTGTTTTGTCACAGCAGGAAGTGGACAGTGCAAAAGTTATGAAGCAAAAATTAGAATAAAATAAAATAAGAATAAATACAGTACACAACTGTACAAAATAGAATAAAATAAAATACTATATACAGTAGAATAAAATAGAATAAAATATACAATAAGATAAAAATAGAATACAAGTGCTATATACAACTGAGTAAAAAATGCAACGATGCCAGGAAGATTATTGCACTTAGTGTTATTGCACATGTTTTTTTTTTTTTTTTAACCTGTCCCGTTTGGTTCTTTTGCCATCAGAATTATTGTCTAAAGGCGAAGAAAGATGCCCAACGGATTTACTTTACCAAATGGACCATCCCAGCCTTGCCGTAATGGTCCATTTGATTCACCTTTTATTGTTTATTTTATTTTCACTTGCTGAATACGGGACAGACTTAACTGGGGGAAAGAAAGGGGAGAAAGAAAGAGGGAAAGAAAAACAGCGGGGAAGAGGGACGGGGAAAAAGGGCAAAAAACAAAAAACCAACAGAATAAGCAGACAAAAAAATACATATACATATATCGATCACCTGGATCACCTGTTGAGAAAGAAAGAGAAAGCAAGCAGAAGAAAACGAGAGTAATAAACAACATCACAATGATCTATGGGAATATGACAGTAAATACTAAATGTTAGACATTATTGTGCACCGCGTAAGATCGACAGCGCACAGTGTGCTTTGAGGTAAGAGCCAAAAAGGGTGTAGTTTGTGTGTGATCACCCATGTGTACACCTGTGAGCATGAACGCGTTTGTTTTTAAAAGGTTCCTTCATGTAATGATCTGCTAGAGGGTGTGGGGGGCCACTGCCCCGTCCTCCAGGGCATGAAGCAGGTATGGAGGAGATCAAGACTCCAGACATCCAGGGGCCCCCAGAACACAAGAGACCAAGGAAGACCAACAGAGGGGCAGCCGCGCCACTATCCCAGAAAGAGCTGAGGAGAGTCCCAGATGAGGGGTCACTCAGCAGCTGCGGAGCAGAAGCCAGGGGGGCTTGCAGTGACGTGCCCGTGAGCTCCGCCGGCAGCCAGCTGTGCCTGAGTGACCGAGCCCCGGGCCGAGAGGCCGAGGGCACCCCGCCTCCGAAGTGGCCCGAGCGAGCCCCAGGCTCCAGGCCCCGATAAGCAGCCGCCAAGGAGTGAGCCGGTGTGTACCTGGGCGCCCACCCCGGACACAAAGAACCACCAATGCACCGATGTCTGAGGGCGTCCACCACCGGCAGG
>JAQSNX010008522.1:0-12830 GCA_029532605.1 Oreochromis grahami
TTTGCCTTGTGTTTGCTGTAAGTTACTCCTGAACATATGGGGTGGCTGTAGCTCAGGAGGTAAAGCAGATCATTTACTATTCAGTGGTTCAGTCCCCGACTCCTCTGATGCATCCCTCGAAGTGTGAATGTTAGCTTGAAAGCACTTAAGCCTAAAAACGTGCTTGTATGAATGGGTCAATGAGGCATGTTGTCTAAAGTGTTTTCAGTGCTCAGGTAGAGTAAAAGCTCTTTATAAGAACCAGTCCATTTACTTTACCATTTGTGATTATGTGCAGTGTGAAATATTGCCATGTTGCCATAGAAGTTCACCTTTATATGTTTTTTGTTAGCTCTGGTTTAACTCATCTGGAAGTTTGTTACATTGTCATGTAATTCTGTTTCTGACATTAAATCGTGGCTGAAATTAACTGTTGCAACCTAACTGTATGCATTATATTCATGTCACTTTGATTCTTTAATTTCCTATTACAAAAACAAGAAAAAAAAAAGATTACAGTGAGGAATTAGGAGTAAAATGGAGGTTTAGTTTTCTTAGCCCATATGAGAAAGTTCCTTTCTTCATAAACATGCTGTCAGCAGGTTCATAAACTCGGTAATTAGTGCACCTGCCCGTGCTGTTTGTGCTCTGTACCTACCTTTTTGGAAAAATAAACTGTAGCTGTTCACGTTCTTTGGCTCTTCAAATAATTCATTTCCTTTTAAACTGGGATCAAACTTTGTTTCACCCTTAAACCATTTATTGCTAAACACCGAGTTGTGGGTTTTTTCATATCAGTTCATGGGTTAAATATGGTGGCGGCAGCACCATGCATCGCAATAGAGAATTAGTGTGCCAAGGCCTTCTCTAGGGAAAAAAGTCATTCATTCTGTCTCAAGAGCTATTCCATTCAAAATCATCAATAGTTGATTGTCATATAACTGCTCTGATCATTGCTGTATTACATTTAAAGTAAAATAATGAATGATTGTACTGAGAAAACGTGGATGTAAATTTAAAGTAATTATTGTACAGAAAAGGTGAAATATGTACTGTTTCTTTTGTTGTTTCATATTACCTTTTCTATTTATAGGTGACAGAACTGGCAAATAAGAGTCACTCATCAGGTGGAAATAAACAAAATGCAAAAAGGAGAGGACTTCTCTAAATTCACAAGTAGCTAATGAGTTAGCAATATGTGACCAACAGTCAGACCCTCAGCTGTGCTTTACAAATGACTACCCTCTTAAACTCATAACAGCAGCTGGACTAAAAGCACACAGGGAAGGTGGGGAAAACTGTCTTGCTGAGAACAAAGTGGAGATGGTAATTGAACAAGTTCCTTCTTGTCCAACAGTAAAGGATGTGGAGATATTTCCACTGGGAACTTTAAAAGATGTTAAACGTTTCTGGAACGATGAGGAGGAGCCAACATCAAGTCAGGACAAAGATATAAAAATAAATGAACTTAGAGTAGGAAGAGTTTCACAGAAAGAAAATATTAGAACTCCTAATCAAGTGAAAGAGTTTGTGGGACAGGTATCGTCGCCAGCCGCAAAAGAAAAGAAGGTCAAGGTTACAACAGTTGTCACTCTACAGAAAGAAAACATTCAAGAATGTGCCAAAAGTCCCAAAGACATGAATGAAACCGCCAAAGAAGCATCAGAGAAGAAGTCTAATGTGATAGTAGAAACCAGAGAAAAAGAGAGGACATCAGGACCACCAGTCCAGCAGAATACGTCACTGAGGCCTGACCAGGAGTGTGTAACTTCAACCTCCGTTACAAAATCTTCCCCATTTTCACCCATCTTAAATTGTAGTAGCAAGCAGGGGAACCTGGAACAAACAGTGCTAGTATCCGGTAACCAGTTGCAATACACGGAAGATGGAGGTAGCCTGAGCTGTGATGAGGCTAGTGAGGGACCTCCCCCTCCACCCCTCAGATTTGTAAATATAGCCCTATAATCTCCAAGACCAGAATCAGACCACAGTCCAAAGAGGAAACCTTAGCCAAAATGAATGGCTCTCAAATACAAACAGTATCTGGGGACACCGCTGGTGAGCCCACCTATGTAAGACATGAGAACCACGGTTTTGAGGACGGTAATGATCAGTTTGACAGAAAACCTATTATTGTTATCTTGAACCAGCCCGTGGACATTCAGTCGGCCTACAAGCGGCTGTCTACAATCTTTGAAAGTGAGGAAGATACTGATGGGATTTTTCTCCAGAGAGCATTTCAGATGAGGAAAAGACAAAACAGGAGGAAGAGGAACAGGGTATTAGAAAAAGTGGTATCACGAATATTAATATCGGATCACTCACGACAGGGAGATGGTCAGAATCCTCCACAAATACAGCATGAAGGACCTTCAACAGATAAAAGCTCTGTTCTTGAAAACCAGGGCCAGACTAAATCACCTTCACTTAAAAAAACCGAGACAAAAAGGAAATTTAAATTCAAGTTCCCTAAAAATAGACTGACAGCATTTAGCCAGGCTATCAGAACAGGGAACAGGGTCAAACAAAACAGGGAAGAAGTTGTTGTTGATGAGGAGGAAGTAGCAGAATATGGCACAACAGTCAAGGAGACCAAGAGCCAGACAAATGAATCGCAGATGTTTAAAATTAATAAAATGGAACAAATGAACTTGGACAAAAGCAATGCCTGCGACAGAGACATCAATATCTTCTCTTATATTAATACCAGACATTCAGAGTCACATAACTGGGTAGAAGAGCTCTGCAAAAATACATTCGACTCTATAGACAGTCTAGAGAAGTCGATTAAACAGTTGGAAATCAGTGTGGAGAGTATAACTGCCCCTGCTTCTTTATGTGACTCAACTGACAAAGCTCAGCTTAAAAGAAAAATCAAACAAGAACAAGAAAGAAGTCCGTCCAAAAGGTCAGCGACTCAGATCACTAAGGGTCCAAATCCACCTGAGAGTAAGAAAGCCAAACCCCAGACTGCACGCGACACCAACAGCAAGAAACAGGTCTGAAATCCCTCTGCCCAGCTGTTTCACTTCAAATTGCTGGGATGGTGGTGGGCACCGTTACCATCTACCTCTGTATTATTTGAATTTTTCTTTCATTTGGTGTGAAAACTGCACCAGCTTTGAATTCTTCTCTCACAGAAAAATCTTTAAACTACCCAAAATTAACAAGAAAACTGATGCATTTAATCACATCTCCGATGGAAAGCTGTTTTCCTACCATAACCTACGTTTTCTGAACACAAGTGTTGGTTCTGCATTGCTGTTTGCCTTTTTCTTCTTCTTGTGTGCCTTTTAGGGAAATTCTTTGCTGCTGTTGCTGATGTTTGGAAAGGAAAACAGTACTATGTGAAAGGGTGATGTATTTCACTCATAGATGATCCTTAAAAATCCCAACTCTTCTACTGCTTTAGAAGAAGAAGAAGTAGTCAAGTTTTTTTTCCACTTTAAATGACTCAGTCTTTTAAAACTACTTCAGTTGGTATCAAAAATTAGTTATAATTCTTTTTATTTCAACCTGTTAAAGGCCAGTATGAATACATAGCTTCATTGCTTGTTTTTTTTTATCGTAAAAAATAGAAAGAAACAAAAAAATGGCAGCTCCCCTGAGATGGGTCAGTGTTTGGCAGCAGCATTGATTTTCATGCATTTTTATTTTTTCTAGTGTCATAAAATGTCCGATGTCATCTGTAATCTTAGTTTATGCTTTAATCTAAAGCTCTTGACTGTTTCTAATTGAATCTTGTAAAGAAAAATACTGTATCTCCTACATGTTTTTCAGCAACACAGTAGTTTTTAACTTTGACTAGTAAAAGGGCTATATAAATGTAGTTTATCCACCATTGTCTCATGCTAACCTTTTGTTTACTTTTGTAAATGCCAGACTTCCAGCAGCACCTCCAGCTCTTCTGCTCTGCGATCTCATGCCAAATCTCACCATGCCCCTGGTTCACCAGAGAACACTCCTAGGGGCCAGCAGCAGATCACCCAGAAACACGCCAGCCAGGTAAATGAAATTTGAGGACACCTGATGTTAACAGCTCTGAGTCATCGTAGACTAAAGAGGAGTTCGTATAATGTTTCAAGGATTTGTGTTCTTGTTTGGGTTTTTTTTGGTTTGTTTTTGTTGTTGTTTTTTTGTGTCAACCATCATTATATTCTTCTACAGCTGCACCTCGCAGTGCAAAAACATAAATCACAGTTTTATAATAAATATACTGAAACTTCAATTCAATTCAGTTGTCTCTAATTCAAGTCAATAAACCTATACTTGTAACTATATTGGACAAGAGTCAATGTAACTGTGCTATTAGAAAAGCAGAAACCATGCTATACATGATAGAAATGCAAGCACTGCACGAATCTGGAGCTGTTTCAACCACTTAGGTACATATATATAGAAACACCCATCTCGCCCCTGCGGGCGGTTTATCCTTCAAGCTCGGGTCCTCTACCAGAGGCCTGGGAGCTTGAGGGTCCTGCGCAGTATCTTAGCTGTTCCCAGGACTGCGCTCTTCTGGACAGAGATCTCCGATGTTGTTCCCGGGATCTGCTGGAGCCACTCGCCAAGCTTGGGAGTCACCGCACCTAGTGCTCCGATTACCACGGGGACCACCGTTACCTTCATCCTCCACATCCTCTCGAGCTCTTCTCTGAGCCCTTGGTATTTCTCCAGCTTCTCGTGTTCCTTCTTCCTGATATTGCTGTCATTCGGAACCGCTACATCGATCACTACAGCCGTCTTCTTCTGTTTGTCTACCACCACTATGTCAGGGTGGTTAGCCACCACCATTTTGTCCGTCTGCATCTGGAAGTCCCACAGGATCTTAGCTCAGTCATTCTCCATCACCCTTGGGGGCATCTCCCATTTTGACCTCGGGAATTCCAGGTTATACTCGGCACAGATGTTCCTGTACACTATGCCGGCCACTTGGTTATGGCGTTCCATGTATGCCTTGCCTGCTAGCATCTTGCACCCTGCTGTTATGTGCTGGATTGTCTCTGGGGCATCTTTACACAGCCTGCACCTGGGGTCTTGCCTGGTGTGATAGACCCCAGTCTCTATGGATCTTGTACTCAGAGCTTGTTCCTGTGCTGCCATGATTAGTGCCTCTGTGCTGTCTTTCAGTCCAGCTTTGTCCAGCCACTGGTAGGATTTCTGGATATCAGCCACCTCCTCTATCTGCCGGTGGTACATACCGTGCAGGGGCCTGTCCTTCCATGATGGTTCCTCGCCTTCCTCCTCTTTCTTGGGTTTCTGCTGCCTGAGGTATTCACTGAGCACGCTGTCAGTTGGGGCCATCTTCGTGATGTATTCGTGGATGTTTCTTGTCTCATCCTGGACTGTGGTGCTGACACTCACCAGTCCCCGGCCCCCTTCCTTCCGCTTAGCGTACAGCCTCAGGGTGCTGGACTTGGGGTGAAACCCTCCATGCATGGTCAGGAGCTTTCTTGTCTTAATGTCAGTGGCTTCTAGCTCCTCCTTTGGCCAGCCTATTACCCCAGCAGGGCAGGGCGTAGGTGTTGATGGCCCGGATCTTGTTCTTACCGTTCAGCTGACTCCTCAGGACTTGCCTGACCCTCTGCAGGTACTTGGTGGTTGCAGCTTTCCTAGCGGCCTCTTCATGGTTCCCATTCGCTTGCGGGATCCCCAGGTACTTGTAGCTGTCCTCTATGTCTGCAATGTTGCCTTCTGGTAGTTCAATCCCCTCAGTTCTGACTACCTTCCCTCTCTTTGTTACCATCCGACTACACTTCTCCAGTCCGAATGACATTCCAATGTCATTGCTGTATAGCCTGGTAATGTGTATCAGTGAATTGATGTCTCGTTCACTCTTGGCATACAGCTTGATGTCATCCATGTACAGGAGGTGGCTGACAACCGCTCTGTGCCGTAGTCGGTATCCGTAGCCAGTCTTGTTAATGATCTCACTGAGGGGGTTCAGGCCTATGCAGAACAGCAGTGGGGACAGAGCATCTCCTTGGTAGATCCCGCACTTGATGGTGACTTGTGCTATGGGCTTGGAGTTGGCCTCTAGTGTTGTACGCCACATCCCCATTGAGTTCCTGATGAAGGCTCTTAGGGTCCTGTTGATCTTGTACAATTCTAGGCATTCCAGTATCCAGCTGTGGGGCATTGAGTCATAGGCCTTCTTGTAATCAATCCAGGCAGTGCACAGGTTGGTCAGTCTGGTCTTGCAGTCTCGGCTGACTGTTCTGTCTACCAGTAGCTGGTGTTTTGCGCCTCTGGTATTCTTGCCAATCCCTTTCTGTGCCCCGCTCATGTATTGACCCATGTGCCTGTTCATCTCAGCCGATATGATGCCTGACAGGAGCTTCCATGTAGTACTGAGGCAGGTTATTGGTCGGTAGTTGAATGGGACCGGTCCCTTCTTGGGGTAGTTGGGGATCAGGACCGTCCGACCTTCGGTTAGCCATTCCGGGTGTCTCTCGTTAACTAGCAGCTGGTTCATTTGTGCTGCCAGACGCTCGTGGAATGCAGTCAGCTTCTTCAGCCAGTAGGCGTGAACCATGTCGGGCCCTGGTGCTGTCCAACTCTTCATACTGGAGACCCTTTCTTGGATGTCTGCCACTGTGATGGTTACCAGACCCTGTTCAGGGAGGTCGCTATGGTCTGCCCTCAGATCCACTAGCCACTGAGCATTGCCGTTATGGGTTGCGTCCTTCTCCCATATGCTCTTCCAGTATTGCTCCGTCTCCAGCCTTGGTGGTGCTGTTCTGCTATTGTTCCTCTGCCACTGAGAGTACACCTTTGCTGGTTCTGTGGAGAACAGCTGGTTTATTCTCCCGCCTTCGATCTCTCTGATGTACCTCCTCAAGCGGCTGGCCAAGGCTGTGAGTCTTTGCTTGGCAGTTTCCAAGGCCTCAGGTATGGAGAGCTTGCTGTATTTCTTATGCACCTTCTTTGTTGCGCCTTTCTGCAACTCCGTTAGTTGGCTAACCTCCCTCCGTGCTACTTTGATCTTGCCCTCTAGCCTCCTTCTCCATGCAGGGTACTGCCCCTTGTGGCTGTTCAACTTGTAGCCAAGCATCTCACTGATCACTGCTGCCGTAGTGTAGATCAGCTTGTTAGTGTCGGTAATCGTGGTTGTAGGTATCATCCGTAGTGCTGCATTAACATCATCTAGCAGACCTTTTGAGGGTACTTCACGTAATCTTGGTAACCGGCTAGGGGGGGTCCAGGTTTCAAGCTTGGCCATGATCCTATCTTTCAGGTCAGTTCCTCTCGCACTCAACGATCCTTCTCCTATCGCACTTGGGGCTATGTACCCAATCTCGGGTGGGGGTGATGATATCTCCCCCTGACCTGGCGTCCTGACTCCTCCTTGCCGTAGCATTTATGTTGTACCTCGTCAATCTCTAGCTGTGAGAGCAGTCCCTTCTTTCGAATGTTGGAACACTGAGCTACTAGTTGTTTCGCCGTCATTGTGGATGTTGGGTATCGAAGAATCCATAGGTCCCTCATCCTATTCATGTAACCCCTTCCGCCAGGGTTACTTGCATAGTAGCATTCCAACAACGCCCTGTTTTCGTCTCTTGCCCACCGGTGCCTTCTTGTTCCAGTAGCCCACTTGTCGTCAGGGTGCCCTGGTTCCTCAACACCTGACGCGGACCTTGTTGATCCGGGCGACGTCCGAGCCGGCATGCCTTCATATTTATCTGTCTCGCTCATGTCTGCGGTAGGCTCACTTAGCATAGGGGGTCTAGCCTTAGGACCCTTACTGGATAAAGACGCCCCAGGCAGGAATCGAACTTACAATCTTCTGCTCCAAAGGCGTGTAGTATATATATATATATATATATATATATATATATATATATATATATATATATATATATATATATATATATATATATATATATATATATAAAAAAAAAAAAAAAAACACCCAGCACGCCCCTGCGGGTGGTTTATCCTTCAAGCTTGGGTCCTCTACCAGAGGCCTGGGAGCTTGAGGGTCCTGCGCAGTATCTTAGCTGTTCCCAGGACTGCGCTCTTCTGGACAGAGATCTCCGATGTTGTTCCCGGGATCTGCTGGAGCCACTCGCCTAGCTTGGAGTCACCGCACCTAGTGCTCCGATTACCACGGGGACCACCGTTACCTTCATCCTCCACATCCTCTCGAGCTCTTCTCTGAGCCCTTGGTATTTCTCCAGCTTCTCGTGTTCCTTCTTCCTGATATTGCTGTCATTCGGAACCGCTACATCGATCACTACAGCCGTCTTCTTCTGTTTGTCTACCACCACCAGCTATATATATATATATATATATATATATATATATATATATATATATATATATGTATATGTATATGTGTGTATGTATATATGTGTATATACAGTATATATATGTGTATATATATATATATATATATATATATATATATATATGTATACATGACTAGCCTCGTGTTGTGGATGGATCATTGTACATGTTCTTGTAATTGAAGTTCAGTTCTGCATTTGCGTCTGCCTGTCTCAGATCTTTACATTAACTATTATTGAGGGGAAAAAAGTTAACCCTCATCCTTTGCTGTGCTTATGTGTAACAGAGCAGTTCAGTTCAATTCAGTTTTATTTATATATCACCAAATCACAATAGGAGCTGCCTCAAGGTGCTTAATATTGTGAGGTAAAGACCCTACAATAATACAGAGAAAACCTAACTATAAGCTTTGTCAAAAAGGAGAATAGTGTTAAAAGTAGAGATAGCATCCGTCTCCTGAATCCAAACTGGGAGCTGGTTCCATAAAAGATGGACCTGAAAACTGAAGCCTCTGCCTCCCATTCTACTTTTAAATATCCACAAATAAGCCTGCAGTCTGAGAGCAAAGTTCTCATTTGGGGTGATACGGTACTATGAGGTCAGTAAGATTAGATGGGGCCTGATTATTTGAGACCTTGTATGTGAGAGCCAACATTATTTGGCAGCTAACCAACTTCACTGTAACACCTGGGAGAGCAGCCACACTGAACATGTTATTGAAGATTAAAGAATTTGGGCAATTTTAACCCTCAGTGTTTTCTGGTTTCTTTTAGTTTGGGAACCGAACAAGAGTTTGGACCCAGACAATGGCTAATGACATCAGAGTTAAGAGGTGGATAATAACAGGTGCAGAAACAGCTCTTAAATACTGCATAACAAGCACAATATAGACAGAATAACATGTAACATGGAGCTGAATCCTGTGCTTAATGACTTCAGTTTTACTGTATTCATCAGGGAGATATGTTTGAAATATAAATTTAAAAGTAAAAAGTTATGTATTAACTCTGTGAACAGGCCTTACAGCAGATGAATAGAGTATATCAAGAATAACCTCTAGAAGGGGGTTGACTGGCTAAAGCTGTAGCGATAACAGGTATGAGTGCTGAGATCAAGTGATGTTCTCCTGTCATGTGTGTGTCACTGCCATTGATTTGTTGTAACCCATGGTGTTTGTTTGCAGGCTGTCAGCAGAAGCAGTAAAGCATTGTGTTGTTGCTTTGCATGCTTCTATGATTAAAGCCTAGCTCGAGGAAACACCCATCTGTCCACTTCTCACTGCCCAGATGCCACTGATGACCTCCAAAACCTGTCCTCTTCCTGCTCCTCCACTGCTTCTTCACCTTCACACTTCTCTGCCTGTTTTAGATGTGCCTACCTGTCGTTCCTGAACTCTTTGCTGAAAAACTCCTTCAGTTTGTCCATCAGGCTCTTCACCTTGATCCCCCTCTCCATCCTCTTCATTTCCTTCCATTTCCTTGTCCTCACAAATCTTTTATCCCATCTCTGAATCTGAGTCGTCTCCTCCCTTCTTCTAGCCACGCCTTGTCAGCACACCACGTTAACATGAGTCCAGCCCACCGTGGGCTTCGCAGCAATGGCAAGTGTCAGCATCGCCTCGTCTTCACCTCCACCTCCATCGCGTCCACCTCGGCTAATATTACTCCTCACCCTCCTCCTCTACCTCGACTTCTTCCCCATTTTCTTCTCCCCCCATCACAGTGACTCAAGGGGCAAAGAGTGTACTAACCCCAGCATCCAACCCCAACTCTGAAGGATGTAGCAAGAAATGCACAGGGAGCCAAGCTGTACGTGTGCTGCGCATGCCGGGTACCGTAATGGCTTCAAAGGATACAGACACAGTGTCACAGTGTGTAATGCATGTATAATGCTGCATTTAATGGCATCTGGAAACACAAATGTCCTGAACAATATTACTATGAAAGAAAATGCCACACAAGACCACACAGGCCAAAAAAGTAACTGAGAAAAAAATGTGTCTAAAAAATCCCAAATCCAAAGATACCCAATAAATAAAAGTGTCATAAAGATGCCCAGTTGCTTTTCTTTCCAAGTGCTACATGTATAATTTTATCCATGCACATAAACAAACCTTGTTCTTAACGTGTGTTTATCCCCTAATCACCATTATCAAAATGTGAGATGAAAAGAAATTAAGGTCCGGTGAAGACGGCATCTCTTTAGCTCTTCAGTCCTTCACAGAGAAGTCCAGATGTTAGAACAGTGTGTTAAATTTAGCATGCTTCACCAAGCTTTTTTAGTCTTCAGCCAGTATGTCAAAAATATAACCAGTTATGTTGAATAAAATTGTCTCAGTATATTACCTTGAATCCATAAATATTTTTTTTTACATGATCTTCATGCAAATGTTGACCCTGTTCTTATGAGCTCAATGACTGCAGATAATCAAGTGAAAATATTTCCCAGCAGATTGTAAATGACTTCAAATCAGCTCGGCCTTACCCATGCACTGCACTAAATCGCTTAAGTAATTTCATGAACTGAATATAAATGCTAGGGCTAGTTTAGTTCATTAGCATAATATATAACAGGAACACAGGGAATATTTTTAACAGAGTAATTATCTTTATTAATGATGCTCACAACCTAGCAAGGTTTACTTCTAGTCGAGTATTTTCATACTATTGGGGCATTTATTAAACCAAATACTTCTTTCACCACTGGTGTTTGTCCGTAAATATTTTGATTGTTACCGTAGAAGACATTTTTAAGATATTTTTCCTCTTTGTTGCAAATTTGAAATGCTTAGTTTTTTTAAAAAAATCCTAACGCTTCTTCCTCCTGAAAGAACTGCAAAGATGTCCATAGACAGTTCACAAGACTTTCAGTGAAAGACAGACCTTGCTATGGTTTAGTTTGCTCCATTGAGTTACCAGTTAGCTATTCATTAGTTGATAAATCAGCTGAAATCCATTGAACTGGATTGCCCATTGGTTGGATGCTGTTTTTTCTGCCTGTCATATTATCTTTGTCTATGAGTTAACTTCACAAGATGCCCACAACATTTACACCCATTGGTCAGTTCTTCAGAAGAGAAATTGAATCAAATAGCACACTGTAGTTGCTGTGTTCATCATAATGAAGCCATGGTTTAATATTTTTCAAAACCATTTTTCCAGAAAGCTTTTCCTGGTGTTTTTTTAGGTTACAGCAGAGAGCTTTCTGTTTTGGGGGTTTAATACTGCTGAATATAGAGGTTATGACTATCAGAGTTTATCCAAAAGACAATCCATTACAGACTGTAACCTGTTTAAGAATTTAATGTGTAAAACTGTCAATAAAGAGCTTTTATGTAGTTGCTTTTAACATGAAGTGCTGTGCAAATGTTTCAGGTATTAAAAGTAATGTGTTAAAAACTGATGCCCTGAGTATTTTTTTTTTTTTTTGGCTTTCACTGTACTGTAGCTGGTGCATACTGTGCTCATTTCCATTTGTTTATAGTGACTCTTGTCAAAATGAATGCACTTAATGTTTTATGATGGCTTTTATTGCACTTTCAAGTATGATCATTAGACCATTATAGGAGTCCAGTGAGATGAATCACTCGGCTCAAGCAAAAGTAAAGAATAACCACACTGACAGGCCACTTGGTTGAAGAACTAAAGCAAAAACATTTCAAATTTAAACAGTAAAAAGAATATACAGAGGTCCAGTGTTGCTCACTGATATTTACCATAGGATTGGTGTTTTAATCTCTTGTAATGTCATATTGACTTCAGTTGTTGCTTCCCGTTGGGCACTGGTACCTTCCTGTCCTTTTGGATGTGCAGTTCTTTGCCCAATTACTGTGACTGTACTATTAAAAATAGTAATATGCTCCTTGTTAACTCCATTTAATGTTGTTAATGTTTTTGCTTTCACTGATAACTACCTAGTCAGTGTTGTCATGTTATAGTTTGTGTGTAATTCGTACTCTGAATTGGAATAAGTACGCGGGACAACTGTGTGCACCAACTCTTTACTCACTTTATTTCCGCCTCCCGGCATGCATTGCCAGTGTGCAACACGTAATTACACAATCGAACAATAAACACATACAGCAAATGTACCAGGGACAATTATGAATACACCACATCTCCCCTTTTAAACAAAAACAGAATATTTCTTTTCTCCCTTTCCTTTTGAGCGAGCAGTGCGCCGTCCGGCAGTGTAGGCTCCAGCTGGGATGGAAGAATCGGCAGTGTGGTTTGCAGATGTGGTGCAGTGCAGTGGTGTTGCTCTATAGGCAAGAGGAGCTAGATAAGGATCAGCTGCTTTTTTTCAGATTTTTTACAGTCTGTACAGCACGTTCTGCTTCTCCATTACTTTGCGGAAACTTGGGACTGCTTGTGATGTGCTTAAAGCTGTATGCTGCTGCGAAGTCTGCAAGGTTTGACCTGAATACTGTGGCCCATTATCAGACATGAGGACCTCTGGGATGCCATGACGGGCGAAGAAAGATTTCAGGTGGGTAATGACATCATTTGATTTTGTTCTGTTTAACAAAGCAATCTCAACAAACCTAGAGTGATAGTCAGCAGCGA
>JAQSNX010008523.1:0-27735 GCA_029532605.1 Oreochromis grahami
ATAAATCCGCTTCCCATTTTGCAATAGGAAGTGATATTGATTCATCTATTTTAGAAAGCATTCTGTATATTTTGGACAGTAATTTGGGGGTTTTAAGAGTCAGAAATTGAACCACACTTGGTGGTGTTTGTAGTTCCTCTTGACCTGGTTTAAATCTCTTTTTTACTATGGATTTAATTTGCTGATATTCTAAAAATCTTTTCTTGTTGATCCCATATTGTGTAACTAGTCTGTCAAATGAAATAAATTCTGTTCCTTCTAGTATATGTTCTAAATATTTGATTCCTTTACCACTCCAATCTGAAAAGTTTATCATATTATTGTTTTGTAATATGTCAGGGTTGTTCCAGATAGGTGTACGTTTGCATGGGATTAATGAAGACTCTGTCAACTTCAGAAACTCCCACCATGCTGTCAGAGAAGAGCTGATGTTGATGCTTTTGAAGCATTCATGTTGTTGGATGTTTGAGCTGATAAATGGTAGATCTGAAATCTCTAGATTACTGCAATGTTCCCGCTGGAGGGCCCGAGGAGCCCGTCCAGCCTCCTGCCTCGTCAGCTGGGGATCTTGGACCCAGCCAACCCATCCTCATCTCTACTGACGGTTCCGGGGAGACCGTTCAGTCACCACCTGTTTCGTCGCCTGCAGCTTCGTCCTCGCCTGGTCCAGCTTCAGCTTCAGCGCCTTTGGAGTGTTTAGTTTTCCAGCCTTCTGTTTCCGCTGGAGGGTCCAAGGGGCCCGTCCAGCCTTCTGTCCCCACTGGAGGGTCCGAGGAGCCCGTCCAGCCGTCTGTTCCCGCTGGAGGGCCCGAGGAGCCCGTCCAGCCTCCTGCCTCGTCAGCTGGAGGGCCCGAGGAGCCCGTCCAGCCTCCTGCCTCGTCAGCTGGAGGGCCCGAGGAGCCCGTCCAGCCTCCTGCCTCGTCAGCTGGGGATATTGGAGGACCCAGCCAACCCATCCTCATCTCTACTGACGGTTCCAGGGAGACCGTTCAGTCACCACCTGTTTCGTCGCCTGCAGCTTCATCCTCGCCTGGTCCAGCTTCAGGTTCAGCGCCTGCAGCGCCTACGCCGTCGCCTGGTCCAGCCCCAGCTTCAGCGTTGCCTGCAGTGCCACCACCTGCGGCTCCCACGCCGTCGCCTGCAGCGCCACCATCTGTTTCGTCGCCTCTGGCTTCTGCTTCGCCGTCACCTGGTCCAGCTCTGGCTTATGCCTTGCCGTCGCCTGATCCGGCTTCAGTTTTAGCTCCGCCTGTCCGGCCTGCACGTCCTGTCCGGCCTGCACGTCCTGTTCGGCCTGCACGTCCTGTCCGGCCGCTTTCCAGGCCAATGACTGGATGTCCTCGCCTGACCTGCTCCGTCGCCGCCGGTGCCGCCCGCCCGGCCGGCCTCCTGACCTGCTCCGTCGCCGCCGGTGCTGCCCGCCCGGCCGGCCTCCTGACCTGCTCCGTCGCCGCCGGTGCCGCCCGCCCGGCCGGCCTCCTGACCTGCTCCGTCGCCGCCGGTGCCGCCCGCCTGGCCGGCCTCCTGAACTTTTTTCTGGACTCTTGTGCCGTCGTCCTCCAGGCCGGCCCCCTGAACTCTGTGTGACTTGTTTTTCCTGGCCGCCTGTGTATTTTGTTATGTTGCTTTCCGGGCTCCGGTGTTTGCGCTTTTTTTGGTTTCTTGCTCCTTGTTTGGTTGTTTTGAGCCCTCCGTCCTGTTTCCCCCACCGCCCGCCCTGGTTGGGTTGTTTTTCGTTTTTGGTGTTCTGGTTTGGGCTGTCTGGAAGCCAGCCCTTAAGGTGGGGGGGGGTACTGTTAGGATCCCTGGGTCATCGACCCAGTGGTTTGTGTTTTGGTTCTTTGAGTTTGTTATTTCATTATATTCTAGTTTTGCTTTTCGGGTTTTTGGATTTTTCTTAGTTTGGATTCTCTGGGTGGGTTCTGTTAGAGTTTTAGTGTTCTGGTTTTCTGTCTGTGATTCTGAGTTGCTGTCTCCCCTGTTTGCTGTATCCCCACGTTCAGTCAGTGTCTGTGTCTGCCCTGGTCCCACGTCTTTGTTCCCTTTGTTATAATGCCTGCCTGTGAGTCTGTGTTATGTTTCCTGTTTTACTTTGAAAGTCCATGTCTCATGTTAGTGTATCTGGTTTTGCTCTCCTTTGTCTCATTAGTCCTGATTTGCCCCAGCTGTGTTTCCCTCCTGTTGCCCATTCCCTGATTGCTCCCTCTGTGTATTTAAGCCCTGTGTTTTCCTGTGCTCTCTGTCACGATCTACCGTTTATTATGCTGTGTGTTTTGTCTGCTTGCCTGAGTTTGTTTGAAGTCTTAGTTTTGTTACCTTTTTTTGAGTTCAGCATTAAAGCTGTTTTGAGTTTACTATGGGCAGAAATCTGTGCCATCAGAAACTGAATTTGAATAAGTTAAATTTGAATTTGAATTACTCAGATTGAATCTGAATTGTAACTTGAA
The DNA here is from genome assembly GCA_029532605.1 of Oreochromis grahami. NCBI lineage: Eukaryota > Metazoa > Chordata > Actinopteri > Cichliformes > Cichlidae > Oreochromis > Oreochromis grahami. Next base: position 2,448 of record JAQSNX010008523.1, read on the forward strand.
TGAAAGCTTTTGAAAACTGAATTTGAATTAGTCTAATTTGAAATTGAATTTATGGTTTGAAACTGCATTTTATCCTTTAAAAATTCAGCTCTCGAATAATTTCAGATTCACTTCTCACCATTCAGTTTCAGTTCTACAATTCAATTTCAATTCCAAAATTCAGTTTTTTGGGACTTACATCCGGTTCCGGTTCAAGCGCAGATTAATAGAACTACAGACTAATAGCGTTACTGACGGAATCTACAGCGTCTTGAGCTGAATTAAGACTTCAGAAGTCATTCGTCATGTCGAATGACCAGCGGATAAACTCTCAGGTTGGTAATAAATGTATTACATGTATAAGAACAAGCGTCATGTTAACAAATGATAGCCGTACAGTAACCTTTATGCTTATTGTAGCTGCTAGCTAAAAACGCTAATTTAGCCTAGTTTGCCCTGGATTCAGCTTTGATAAACAAATATGATCGACTGTTTTTAGTAGAATTCCAAAGTTGTCATCTTGTACCCTGTCAGAGCCCTGTATGCTTGCAGAGACCCCTACAGTAAGGAAACATGCAAAACGCTGTCCAAACCTTTGTATTTGAGCTTTATTTATGTCTCACACAGCATCCCAACTCTTTAGCTAACTTAATAACTTTAGCTAAAGTGAATAGTTAGTCTTATTCATTAGTGCAGCGTTACTGGATCACCTCCGTTTGAAGTGATATAATATGATATACAACTATCACTGTGTTTAATTATCATAATAATTCTTAGGGTACTGAGTGCATGCTTATTAGTTGTTTTTTTTAAAAAACATACTGCACAGATTTCTGCCCATAGTTTACCTTTTTGCCTCCGAGCGTCTGCACTATGGGTCCACCATTCCTGCCTGCACACAACCTTAACCTAACAATATGTGATTGTATTCTGGAGTTGATGGAAGACTAGCTGTTGTCACATACTTTGTGATTATGTGTGTGATTATTATGGCATGTGCCTGATAAAGTTGTGAAGCTCACAAATCAACCCTGGCTCTGCTGCCAGATGCATGAGAAGATAACACTGCATTAGTGTAAACTCTCCGATGCATATATAAATGCATGTATGTACCGAATTTATGCTTGTATATTTATGCTTTCATTTTGAATAATACATCCAAGTGTAGCAGTTAAATATTTTTATGATCTCAAATCCAGTTGATCTGTCAAACTCTGTGGAGCTGAGTACACAGGGATGTCATCGAGCGCTCTTTTTATTTCAGACAGTAAATCGTTCAGTATGTTTAATGATAGCACTATATATCCAAGGAATTTCTACATAGAGCTGTACTGACAACAAGATGTCTAGCAACACAAAGAACAAAATATAGCACTTAGATTTTCTTTGACAGTAGTGATTTAAGCCATTAAGAGGCAGAGAAACTCCTGTATGTTTGTGATAAATGCAAACACAAATGCAATTTCATGCCAAAATGAAAACTAAAATTACCCTGTGCTGTGAAATCTGCATAAACACAGCCTCTCAGTGCCTACTATTCCATCATACATGTGCAAATGTGTTTCTGATGTGGATTTACATTTGGATTTGCATTTTTGTATTTCTGCTATTGGTTCATATATTGATATATTAGGGCCACTGTTCATATACAAACATGGACACCTGGCAGGATTCCTGGCATGTGGCAGAATCTGAGGAGTAAGGATAAGAGAGGGCAAAGACAAAACTCAGAAACTTGAAAATAAAAATCAGATCTGAAATTTTCTGAACAAGGTGAGAACAAAAGGTAGCAAAAAAATATAGGTTTTCTGAAAAAATAAATCACATAACTTATGTCTTCCCTCTAAAGTCCAACCAAAAGCTAGAATCATTAATTATATAGTTTCATACTCATAAGCTTCTACGATTTCACTTGCACAGAAAGAAAAAAGTTGAATGAACTCCCTCCAGCTTTTCCAACCTTTCTGATTGCCTGTAACATTGAGAGACTTGAGTGTCTTTGATACTTTCAATTTTGACTGTAACATTACAATTCTGTTTCTCTCTCTTTTTTTTTAACCTGTCCCGTTTGGTTCTTTTGCCATCAGAATTATTGTCTAAAGGCGAAGAAAGATGCCCAACGGATTTACTTTACTAAATGGACCATCCCAGCCTTGCCGTAATGGTCCATTTGATTCACCTTTTATTGTTTATTTTATTTTCACTTGCTGAATACGGGACAGACTTAACTGGGGGAAAGAAAGGGGAGAAAGAAAGAGGGAAAGAAAAACAGCGGGGAAGAGGGACGGGGAAAAAGGGCAAAAAACCAAAAACCAACAGAATAAGCAGACAAAAAAAATACATATATCGATCACCTGGATCACCTGTTGAGAAAGAAAGAGAAAGCAAGCAGAAGAAAACGAGAGTAATAAACAACATCACAATGATCTATGGGAATATGACAGTAAATACTAAATGTTAGACATTATTGTGCAGCGCGTAAGATCGACAGCGCACAGTGTGCTTTGAGGTAAGAGCCAAAAAGGGTGTAGTTTGTGTGTGATCACCCGTGTGATTACAATTCTGTTTCTCAACAATGATCACTAATTTATGGTTTCATCTTTTGAAACATCAAATATCACCAAAGGGTGATATAATTCATCAAGAACTGACCGAGCCTTGCTTAAAACCCTCAAATTGTAGAGTGCTCACCTAAAGTGGTGCCTGCATCACACCTTTGCAATACCTTGAAGTTTTTAATGTAAAGAAAGTAATACCAGCTGATAAAAGTTTCAATAAAATGGGAGTAAAACATTCTCATAAAAGTGCAATTAGCACTGAAATAGAACAGTTTGGTGGGCTTTTTCTTTTTAACTATTTACACATTGTATCAACACAACATTCAGATTCACATGTCACTGTGAAGAATGGACCCAACACAAACAGTCTTTCCATGCTCAAACAGGCTTTATTTAACACTCAGCAGCTGATTCTGTTGTTTTGGTACCGAATACTCAGGAAACAGGCACTCCTTAGCTGCTGCAACCAACCGCTCCTCCGACTCCACTGTCACTAAAAGCACAGAGGGGGAAAAAGATCATTAGGCTGAGCACTCGCACCTGCCTCTCTGGCACACCTTCGTGCCGCCCTCAGAGCTCACTGTGCCCCCCACCCACCCCCCCACCCCGCAGCAGGTCAGAGACCACACCCCTGTCACACACACCCACCACCCGACTGAGCGTGGGGTGTCATCACAAGGTCTACTAGGTCAATTAGAGTCTGACTTCCATGTTTCTCACTTTGTGAATGTTAGTGTTTCCCTGTCAGCTGAATTCAAGACTGTATGTTGTTGTTTACCTGACCTCACTGTAAATGAGATGGAGAGTTCTGTTTCAGAGCAAGTCATGGGCAAAATTATGCCTGGTGTGTTGGAGCTCATTTATAATAAACCAAAGTGTGGTCAAAGGAGTTTGCAAAGAAAAGCGTCTGGACTTCTTTGAGTTGCTTGAAGACGTTTCACCTCTCATCCGAGAAGCTTCTTCAGTTCTAAGGTCAAATGGCCGAGAGTCCCAGATTTAAACCCAGTGGGAGTATCCCCCCAAAGAGGGACAAAGGACCCCCTGGTGATCCTCTAATCACATGCGACAAGGTGTGAAAGCGGGTGTGGTACCTAATCAGCCAGGGTTTCGGGTGAGCTCATTGTGAAACCTGGCCCCACCCTATCATGTGATTTCCTGAGGTCAGATGGCCCAGGATGTGAGTGGGCGTTAAGGCGTCTGGGGAGGGAACTCAAAACTGGATTATAGATGGCAGACAGTTGGTGTCGTAAACCACCGCCTCTGTTCAAAGATGGTCGCTCACAGTGGACATAGATGGCCTCTTTCACTCCTCTTTCAAACCATCTGTCCTCTCTGTCCAATATGTGAACATTGGCATCCTCGAAAGAGTGACCTTTATCTTTAAGATGCAGGTGGACTGCTGAGTCTTGTCCTGTGGAGGTGGCTCTTCTATGTTGTGCCATGCGCTTGTGAAGTGGCTGTTTGGTCTCTCCAATGTAGAGGTCTGGGCATTCCTCACTGCACTGTACAGCATACACCACGTTGTTCAGTCTGTGTTTTGGAGTTTTGTCTTTCGGGTGAACCAGTTTGTGTCTGAGTGTGTTGCTGGGTCTGAAGTACACTGGGATGTCGTGCTTGGAGAAAACTCTCCTGAGTTTCTCTGATACACCGGCTACATAGGGGATGACAACGTTGTTGCGTCTGTCTTTCTTATCCTCCCTCGCTGGTGTCTGATCTTCTTTTCTGTGCCTCTTTGCTGACTTTATGAATGCCCAGTTAGGATAACCACATGTTTTCAGTGCTTCCTTTACATGTGTGTGTTCCTTCTTTTTCCCTTCAGGCTTAGAGGGAACAAGTTCTGCCCGGTGGTGTAGGGTCCTAATTACTCCAAGTTTGTGTTCCAGAGGGTGATGGGAGTCAAAGAGGAGGTACTGGTCCGTGTGTGTGGGCTTCCGGTAAACTTCAATGTTGAGGTTGCCATTCTCTTCAATGTGCACAGCGCAGTCCAGGAAAGGCAAACAGTTATCCTTAGTGTCTTCCCTGGTGAACTTGATGTTTTTATCCACGGCGTTAATGTGCGCAGTGAAGGATTCCACTTCTTGTGTCTTGATTTTGACCCAGGTGTCGTCTACATATCTGTACCAGTGGCTGGGTACTCTCCCTTTAAAAGAGTCAAGAGCCTTTCTTTCCACTTCCTCCATGTAAAGGTTGGCTACAATAGGTGACACAGGGGAGCCCATGGCACAGCCATGTTTTTGTCTGTAGAAGCCTTCGTTGTATTTGAAGGAACGCACACATGTAAAGGAAGCACTGAAAACATGTGGTTATCCTAACTGGGCATTCATAAAGTCAGCAAAGAGGCACAGAAAAGAAGATCAGACACCAGCGAGGGAGGATAAGAAAGACAGACGCAACAACATTGTCATCCCCTATGTAGCCGGTGTATCAGAGAAACTCAGGAGAGTTTTCTCCAAGCACGACATCCCAGTGTACTTCAGACCCAGCAACACACTCAGACACAAACTGGTTCACCCGAAAGACAAAACTCCAAAACACAGACTGAACAACGTGGTGTATGCGGTACAGTGCAGTGAGGAATGCCCAGACCTCTACATTGGAGAGACCAAACAGCCACTTCACAAGCGCATGGCACAACATAGAAGAGCCACCTCCACAGGACAAGACTCAGCAGTCCACCTGCATCTTAAAGATAAAGGTCACTCTTTCGAGGATGCCAATGTTCACATATTGGACAGAGAGGACAGATGGTTTGAAAGAGGAGTGAAAGAGGCCATCTATGTCCACTGTGAGCGACCATCTTTGAACAGAGGCGGTGGTTTACGACACCAACTGTCTGCCATCTATAATCCAGTTTTGAGTTCCTCCCCAGACGCCTTAACGCCCACTCACATCCTGGGCCATCTGACCTCAGGAAATCACATGATAGGGTGGGGCCAGGTTTCACAATGAGCTCACCCGAAACCCTGGCTGATTAGGTACCACACCCGCTTTCACACCTTGTCGCATGTGATTAGAGGATCACCAGGGGGTCCTTTGTCCCTCTTTGGGGGGATACTCCCACTGGGTTTAAATCTGGGACTCTCGGCCATTTGACCTTAGAACTGAAGAAGCTTCTCGGATGAGAGGTGAAACGTCTTCAAGCAACTCAAAGAAGTCCAGACGCTTTTCTTTGCAAACTCCTTTGACTACGATGACCTGGATGACTGAGAACCTTCACAGACTTAGGTGAGTGAGTTATCTGAGTGGATCTCTGCTTGGGCATTGATGCTAATGAGCCTTTGGTGATTTATGAAAATACTCATTCACCTGCACACATGCACACAAAGAAGAAATCCAGAGGACAGCAGTGTACAGCATGTAAGGCTGTCATTCAGGAGTTAGTAGTGATCAGAGCGCTTTCAGAATACAGTTCAATTAAATTGATTAGCCCAGCTGTTGCTAGTGCGTATCACATGTACTATCATCCATGTAGATATGAGATTGTACTTTTAATCAGAGGCTGGTGCTGGTGGGGGCTCAGTTATCAGAATGGCTTTGCATGTGACTCAAAATTGTAGTTCTTTATTTGTAATGCATAAGAAATAGTGCTTATCAAATATGCTATCATCCATGCAAGTACAAAAATGTGCTTTTTAAGCACTGAGATCTACCAAAGACATTTTGGAAGAACAGAGGAAAAGAGCATTATCTTATTGAAGTCATTTGTATGCTTGAACAAATGCTTCTTATTTATCCAATTTAATGATCAAAACCAGAGACTCGGCACATCCTGTGTTAATCATGGTTTTATTCTATAGGTGCACTTCATTTGGAAATTGGCCATTTCTCCCATTAGACCACAAAACTAAATCTGCAAGAAAAATTAATTCAGTTCAGTTTTATTGAGATATTATTGCTATTACTGAGAAGTTTTTGGCAGTTTTCAATAGAAAAGTCCACAAAATCTGGAGGAGAGTGAAAGGAGGAGATTTTTTAAAAAGACATTAATAGAGCTGTGGACTGTGAATTGGTTCAACATCAGGATGAGACTGTCAAAGTCTGACCTATGATGACAATGATGAGTTATCACGGGAAGAACAATTACCGTAAGTTCTTTTTGGTTTGGTTTATCAACAATAATAACACCAAGAAAATCAAAACAAAACAAAGGAAATACATTTTAAAAACTGGATATGCCGATTAAACCCGCATTAAATGTTTTATGTAGTCATGTCTATTAGTGGGAAAGGGGAGAGAAAGAGAAAAGCAGAAAGAAGCGTTTGTGTAGATATAGTTCACCTAACTCAATACAGCCATGCAGTGGAGTTTTGCTGCCTGTTGACTTATAGCTTATCGACTGCGATGACAGCTCAGGGGTCATCACAGGCAAAAAAATATTATGGTTTGATTGAGCTTTGTGAGCTCATGAACATTTGAAGTAATGATAAAATGTAAAGTTTTCTGAAATTACTATCGTATTATTTTGGCACCCCAGCTGCCGGAATATTACTGTTTTTCTAGGATTTTTTTTTTAACAGTGTACTCCAGCACTGTAAAATCTAATTAGTTCCCAGAACTCAAAAAAATTATGGAAACTTGTTGCCTCAAAAAAATTGAGTAAAGGTTAGCTAAAAATGACTAAGTTAGGACAACTTATTTATTTTGAGTACTCTGTACAAGCTCATTTGTTCCCAGAACTCAAAAAAATTGGATCAAGTTTACTTAAGGTGACCAAGTTAGGGCAACTTACTCATTTTGAGTACACTGTACAGCCTTGTTAGTTCCCAGAACTCAAAAAAAATTATGGAAACTCGTTGCCTCAAAAAAACTAAGTAAAGCTTACTTAAGATCACTGTTAGGACAACTTATACATTGCAAGTCTGCAGTATTAAGAATAACTTGATATTTCTGACTGTACAATACTAATTGTTTACCTACTGACAAACATGTTAAGTTCAACTAAATGAAAAAACAATTTGTGGTAACCTGAATATGATTAAAAATAATTAACAACAATTTTTGTAATGATGTTAAAATCAGCCCAACTTTTATTTTCAAACACAACAAAGTACAACAGCCAACATACTGGACATGTTCTGCTGAACAACAAACAATTATATTGCCATCACTGTTATAATCTTACAATGAAACAAATTCTCAGATGTAATTATTCTGAAAATAAGTTTAGGTCTACCACAAGTTTGTTGTGTACTTATATTACTTATATAATCAAAATAAAATATTCATTGTTCAGTGTGCAGTCTCCAATTTAAACAACACATTTGTTTTCCATTCCAACACAGGAGCTGGAATGTTGTAATATTTTAAGGATGCTTGTTTCCAGTCCAGGCATTACTGCCTGAATGACTGTCATGGATCGAGGTGATCCAAATGTAGGTGCAGAAGAAAGTCTTTAACTTCCCTTAAGTACAGTGGCAGTGGATGTGGGTTGGAGATGCAATGAGCTTGAACCCGCAGGCGACCATCTTCACACCATTTGTGACGGAGGACTCATCTCTCCTGTTGTCCTGCAAGCAAACAAACATATTTTTTGAAACATGAACTTAATTGCTTTCTTAAAAAATTTCTTTCTGCATTTGGTATAAAACAGACTCCAATTTAGACAATCTCAGGCCCCCTCCCCACCAGAGAGGTGACATTCAATGTCCCAAATTGTCAGTCTGGATAGCCCTGACCACCACCCAACACACGATAATGTCATGAAAGCATCATTTTAAAAAAGGGCTATTCAAACATAGCCAACAACTTTCATTCTAATGATGTGCAAAATGATTTGGGCACAAAACAAATTTTGCTGTTAGAAAACTTGCAGACTTCACTATATACAGTGTAGACCCTCTAAACTAAGTTTGGGGGATGTAATCTTTCAAGAAATGCAGACCAAACTGTTGTTGTTTGTTTACTTACACAGCATGTCTTGTAGAATTAACTGGAGTCACAGCAACAGCACAGTGCAGTCATATCTCAAGTCTAATAACAGAAGACAGGAAAAGATCAGTAAAGAAACAACTTCCCCAAACCAAAGCACAAACAAAACAATAAGTAAAACAGGCTGATCTATAGTATGATTAAAGTTCAGCATGATTAATATAAATGTCACTGACAGTTGCTAATATATTGGAAAACCAAAATACTTACTGATGTCTTTCTGTCCAACAGCAGGAGTGCTGGTCCCGAGCCTCAAAGACAGTAAGAAGCAAGCAGATGGAGAAAAAACAGAACATTGATTTGATCCTTAATGGCTGTGCAATCATTGTAACATACAGTTTGCTTATGTTGTTAAATAAAGGCTAGATTTGACATTAATAGATGCCACAGATGTTCTAAAGCTGCCACAAAGCATGAAAAAATAGACGTCTCCGAAAACGTCAGAGCATTTTTGAAAATATGTGATGTCTTGATAAATCAAGCAGATATTTGAAATTTACACAGCTACATTCTCACCTGAAAATATCTTAAAAGTTTATTTTGTCACCCAGAAAAAGTAATAAGTTTTTCAGCGGTGCTCCTCCGCCATTGCCGCTTACAAGTACGCACAGGCTCCGAGAACCGCTGCCGACAAATGCAATCCTCCTTTTCCCCAGACTACCCTTTCTGGGTCACAAAATAAACTTTTAAGATATTTTCAGGCAAGAATGTAGCTGTGTAATGCTCAAATATCTGCTCGATTTATCAAAATATCACATATTTGCAAAAGTGCTTCCACGTTTTCGGAGAGCTCCGTTTTCCACCCCCCACACCTACCCCACCCCTAACGGCTGCACCTCCCAAAGAATTTTGTCTGGGCTCTTATCTCACTTATTTATTTCAAACGATCAACAGAAAATTTCACCACATAGTTTTATGTAAGGTTTTTAAGGCTGTGGTGTTAATTTTTAAGTAACATGAGCCCAGCGGCAGCAGCAACGCTAGGCTAACACTAACTAGCTAGCAAGATTTTAAACCTGGTGCTAAACTAAGAGAAGCCACAAAATCAGTTTGAATAAGAGTAAACATTTACTCACCAAGTCAGTGTATCTGTCATGGTCCTGGGCCATGTTGGCCCAGTATTCTTAGTTTTTGTGCATTTTGTATTTTTCCTCTTTATTTAGCCATTAGTTCCTGGGTCGTTCAGTTAAAATGTTCCGTATTTGGTTACCCTCTGTGTGCCCCTCTGTGTCTGTGAACCCCGTGTCCCCTCCTTGTGTTTTATTCCATGTTTTCCCCAGCCCGTTATGTCTGTGCTCTCTCCTCCTGTCTGAACCTCTGTGCACTTCCTGTTTTGCTTTGACAGTCCCTCGTCAGCATCCGTCGTGTTGTGTTCACTCCTGCCCTGTCTCGTTATGATTATCGGTGTCACCTGTGTTCCCCGTGTGCTCCCACTCCCTCGTTAACCCTCTGTGTATTTATGTCTGCGTCTCCCTCAGTTCTGTGTCGCGTTCTCCCTCATTCTTGGCCGTGTGTTTCCCTGTGTGCTAGTTTATATTTTTCCCAGTGTAGTTTATCAGTTTGTTTCACCGTGTCCCTTCAGCAATAAAGCTGTGTTTTGAGTTCATTCCTGCCTCTGTGAGCTTGCGTTTGGGTCCACTTCCTGCCTGCCACACAGCCGAATCATGACAGAAGAACGCGACCACGACATGGACCCAGCAGCTCACAATCCCTCCGCTGAACTCCGCGAGGATTTAATTTACACGGTGGAGTATCACTGTCAGGAGTGGGTAGCGCTGCCAGGGGAAGAGTATCGGGAGACCGTAGCCATCCGTTTACAGCGGATGGTGTCCGGGCTCCCATGGCTATTCGGCGCGCTACACCCCCACATCCAGGACTTCCTCATCTCCACCGTACGCATCCGCCCGGAGCTGCCGCTCCAATATGGAGAGCTGGAGGACGTTCAGCCCGGTCCGCTGGAGGATTTGCGGCCTGGCTCGTCTCCTCCCCCTTCCCGGAGAAAACGGCGTTCACGAGCAGCGGAGCAGCTTTCTTCCTTTGGTGAGAGTGATCGTGTTTCTCACATTCTGCTCGAGCATTCAGCTCCCAGGCTTTCTGACGTTGCACCCTCTGTGAGTAAGACTGTGCTTCCCTCCGCGGACTTTGATAAACCTGAATCTGTAGATTGGGACTCAGCAGACTTAAAGTGTCAGGGTTCTAAGGCAGTTAACTCTGTAGCATCTGTTTCTGTGCCTGTTGTTCCTCTGAGTAAATCCAGTGTTAATGAGCGAGCAAGTGATACTTCTGTTCTGCCTAAACCTGGTAATATAGAGACAATTAGCCATGCAGCTACTCATAGCGACTGTCTTACCTGTTCACCTGCTCTGTCACCAGAAATCCATGACAGTAACCAAATGGGCTCGGTTAAGTGTTGTGTTCCACGGTCTGACCATCTGAACTCTGTGCACCAAGCATCTAGCTCAGTCTCAACAAAGAATGTTCAGGAAGCTCCTCACGAAACAACTTTTTGTGTTTCCTATGGGACTGCCACTCAAACCTGGGAATGTGCTGTGCCTCAGCTGGTGAATGTAAATGGCGACAGAGTGCCACCTGCCATAGAGTCCCTGTTAACACTGAGGTTACACCTCAAAAGACTGTTGACCTTGTTACACCTCTGGACTGTGCAGCCCACCAGCCAGTTCATTCTGAGTTGGTCAGTGAAAATACACCTGCTTTTGTAATCACCCATTCTGAGCTGAGGGTTACTGATCCAGAGTTTGCTAAGCCTGAATCTGTCCCCATAATGACTGTGTTAAAGGCTGCTACTTATGACATGGACAACTTATATACTGCAGAGTTGCTAGAATCAGCCCACCATAAGTCGCGGCTTGCTGAAACTATGTTTGGCACCATCAATCTTGTTCACCCAGTGACTGTTACTGCTCCTATGCTCCGCTCGCCACCTCCAGTTCCTATACCCAGGGCAGCGTGGGCCCAGCTTTCCCTTGCACCCGTATCAGTTCCTCGGGTGAGGGTGGCTGAGGTCCAGCTGGTCCCTGCTCCTGTCTCCAGCCTGGCAGAGGCTCCGTTCATCCCTGCACCCGTACCTGCTCCTCGGGTGGGGTTGATGGACACCCAGCCGTCGCCTGCGCCTGTTCCGGTTCCCCGGGTGAGGTCAGCTGTGACCCTGCCGACTCCTGCACCCGTCTCAGTTCCTCGGGTGGGAGCGGCAGAGGTCCAGCTTGCTCCTGCACCTACGCCGGCCCCCAGGGTTAAGACTGCAAGAGCCCAGTTCGTCCCTGCACCCGTACCTGTTCCTCGGGTGGGGATGGCTGGTGTTCGGCCAGGCCCTGCACCCGTTCCTGTTCCCCGGAGGAGAGCAGCCAAGACTCAGACACCTGCTCAGTCACAAGTTCAACTACCTGCTGTTTCACCATCACTACAACTCGCACTTTTGTCCATAGCGCAGTCATTAGCTCAGTTAGTAGCACAGTTTCCTGTTTTGTCACCAGCTCAGTCTCCAGCACAGTCATCAGTTCCATTACCTGTTCAGTCATTTGCTCTGTTGCCACCTCAGTTTCTTGCTCCATTGCCTGTTCAGTTGTCAGCTCAGTCATTAACTCTGTCTCCAGCTCAGTTATCAGCTCAGCCACCTGCTCAGTCACTGCCATCCTCTGCTGAGGGTTCTTGTGTGCTCACTCAGCCAATTACGGACAGCGTCGTGCTGACAAAGCTTGGACAGACTGTTTGCACTGCACAGCCCCAGCCGTCGCATCCTAAGCCGGCTGCGTGCCCTGTGCCGCTACAATTAGCGTTCACTGAGCCAGGGGTCTCCGCACCTGCTGGCTCTCCACCTCTTCTCGCTGGCGGTTCAGGAGAACCGCTCCAGCCATCCCTGGTCTCCGCTGGCGGCTCTGCTCAGCCCGGCCAGCACCCCCTCGTCTCCGCTGGCGGCTCTGCTCAGCCCGGCCAGCACCCCCTCGTCTCCGCTGGCGGCTCTGCTCAGCCCGGCCAGCACCCCCTCATCTCCGCTGGCGGCTCTGATCAGCCCGGCCAGCACCTCCTCGTCTCCGCTAGGGGTTCAGGCGAACCTCTCCAGCCGCTCGTCTCCGCTGGCGGCTCTGGTAAGCCCGGCCAGCACCTCCTCGTCTCCGCTGGGGGTTCAGGAGAACCTCTCCAGCCGCTCCTCGTCTCTGCTGGCGGCTCTGGTCAGCCCGGCCAGCACCTCCTCGTCTCTGCTGGTGGCTCTGGTCAGCCCGGCCAGCACCTCCTCATCTCCGCTGGGGGTTCAGGAGAACCTCTCCAGCCGTCCCTCGTCTGCGCTGGCGGCTCAGGTCAGCCCGACCAGCACCTCCTCGTCTCCGCTGGAGGTTCAGGAGAACCTCTCCAGCCGCTCCTCGTTTCCGCTGGAGGGTCCAATTCACCGTCGCCTGGTCCAGCCTCGGCATCAGCTTCACCGTCGCCTGGTCCAGCCTCGGCATCAGCTTCACCGTCGCCTGGTCCAGCCTCGGCATCTGCTTCTGCTCCACCTGGTCCGGCTCCAGCTTCTGCTTCTGCTCCGGCATCTGCTTCTGCTCCGCCTACGCCGTCGCCTGGTCCAGCTTCTGCTTCGCCTACGCCTGGTCCAGCTCCAGCTTCTGCTTCTGCTCCGCCTACGCCTGGTCCAGCTCCGTCGTCTGGTCCCACCTCATCTGGTCCTGTGCCCACCAAGCCTCGACCAGTACGCCCGACGCTTGAGAGCCGCCGTCTTCCACGCGGTCGGCCTCCGGACCCGCTCTGCTACCGCCGCCGTCTTCCACGCGGTCGGCCTCCGGACCCACTCTACTGCCGCCGCCGTCTTCCACGCGGCCGGCCTCCGAACCTGTTCTGCCGCCACTGCCACTTTTCATGTGGCCGGCCCCCGGAACAGCCACGCTGAACTTTTCTGCTGTCGCCCCCCTGGGTTGACCTTCTGTTCTTTATGGACATTGCTTCCCTATTTTGAACTATTTTTGTGTACTTATGGACCTAGTTTGGTATCATGCTCTTTGTGTTTCGTTTGGTTTCAATCCCTCCGTCCTGGTCCCCCGCCTCCCGCCCTGGGTGGGTTGTTTTCTGTTTTTCTTGTCTTTTGGTTCTCGTGTTTCGGCTGTCGGGAGCCAGCCCTTGAGGGGGGGGTGGTGTCATGGTCCTGGGCCATGTTGGCCCAGTATTCTTAGTTTTTGTGCATTTTGTATTTTTCCTCTTTATTTAGCCATTAGTTCCTGGGTCGTTCAGTTAAAATGTTCCGTATTTGGTTACCCTCTGTGTGCCCCTCTGTGTCTGTGAACCCCGTGTCCCCTCCTTGTGTTTTATTCCATGTTTTCCCCAGCCCGTTATGTCTGTGCTCTCTCCTCCTGTCTGAACCTCTGTGCACTTCCTGTTTTGCTTTGACAGTCCCTCGTCAGCATCCGTCGTGTTGTGTTCACTCCTGCCCTGTCTCGTTATGATTATCGGTGTCACCTGTGTTCCCCGTGTGCTCCCACTCCCCTCGTTAACCCTCTGTGTATTTATGTCTGCGTCTCCCTCAGTTCTGTGTCGCGTTCTCCCTCATTCTTGGCCGTGTGTTTCCCTGTGTGCTAGTTTATATTTTTCCCAGTGTAGTTTATCAGTTTGTTTCACCGTGTCCCTTCAGCAATAAAGCTGTGTTTTGAGTTCATTCCTGCCTCTGTGAGCTTGCGTTTGGGTCCACTTCCTGCCTGCCACACAGCCGAATCATGACAGTATCAGGTAAAGATCCACAGCAATGACAACAATAATATCTTGAGCTGAAGCTTCTCCAGGTTTGCTCAACATATTCCATAAAAAATGCACCGTGAACATGCGGACTGATCAGCGAGGGAGGAGGAGGGTAGTCATGTGGCATTTTCAAAACACATTTTTCATCCTTCCGCACTGAGAAGCAAAACTTCCAGCTTACTTAGTTTTTCTAAGTTAGGACAACTCAAATTAATCGAGTTTATCAGCGTTTTTGCATAAAAAGTACTGGTAACTTATTTAAATTGAATTGTAATAACAAATTGATAAATATTGAGTTCAGCCTATTTAATATTTTTAATTAAATACAATATTACATTTTACAGTGAGGAACAACAAGTAAGCCTGCAGTGTGAGAGCGAAGTGCTCTAATAGGGTGATATGGTACTATAAGGTCATTAGGATAAGATAGGGACTGATTATTTAAGACCTTGTATGTGAGGAACAGGATTTTGAACTCAATTCTGGATTTAACAGGGATTTAATATTTCTCCTGTATTGGCTTCCCTTCATGAAGGGAAGCCAATACAGGAGAAATATGCTCTCTCTTTCTAGTCCCTGTCAGTACTCTTGCTGTAGCATTTTGAATTAACTGAAGGCTTTTCAGGGAGTTTTTAGAACACCCTGATAATAATGAATTACAGTAGTCCAGCCTGGAAGTAATTGTGAGGCCTTGTGAGTTTAGATACAACCATGAAACCATTATCAAGAGAAATAATGCACATTTACAGACACACAAAGCATCAAAGTTTATTTGAGAGCCAGTGAAAGCAAGTGAAATAAAACCTTGCCACAGGGCATGACTGTATTAAAATCCACATATATATAAAGTGTGCATATACATATACAAACAGTAAAGATGGAGGAAGCCAGCCCAAATGAACGTTATACTCGCACACCCACATAGTGAATCACATACAACAGAGAATGGATTCTGTCAGAATGTACAATCTATTCTGCAAACGTGGCCTCAGGCAAGGCCGTTAAGAAGACAAATGGAGGGAAAGAGTAAAAAAAGTATCACCCTCACACCCTTTATAGCACACACATACACACAGAGCAATCTTCTACACATTAGTTGGGTCCATGGTCCAGTGCCTCCCTCCACCGCATCCAGAAGCTGTTGTTTATCTTGTCGAGACATAATCCCTCCTTTTTAAGGGCCAGGTAAAAAAAAAAAAAAATGGTTTCTTCCATCATAAGAAATCTATGGTGGGTGAATTTTTTATTACTCATTCATATGGATACTAGTGAGGCTTAAAACTTGGGGCATCACTGCTTTTTACTGACAAGTGTACCAACACAGGCACACTTCTCAGCTGTAGCCTGCAACCTCATTTTATAACATACCACTCCTGGCAAAATCTGGCCAAGAAGTAGGTTTTATTAAAGAGTGCTCTTTTAGTCACATAACTTTCTATTTGTTTTGTACAAGGAGCCTTAGCCTCCTAAGACCCGAACTCTTTCATCGCATGCATTTTTAATTTCTCTTTGCTATTTAGGCTGATTGGGACCTGATGAATGTAAAAACAAAGAATTATGTGATTTTTTTTTTTTTCGTGATTTTTGTTTTTTATCTTTTCTGAGAAAAATGAAATCCACATATGAGGACATTCCCTTTAAATTTCAGTAGAACAGCGGCAGCACAACGTCCTCGTAAGTGGATATCAGGCCCTTGTAGAGCGAAATTTAGTATTTTGGTCTAAAAATGTGATGTCCACATATGTGGATGCCAGGTCCTAAGAGGTTAAAGGTGCTTCTTTAACGATTTTGCATATAACAAGGTGTGCAAAGCTCCCATTTTCAGAATCAGAATACTTTAATAATCCCTATAAGGAAATGATGTGGGTTCCAGCTGCTCCAAGAAGATTTAACAGTAACAGACTAAAGTAATTAAATAATACAACAATACAAATTTTACAAGTCTAAGAAATAGCTCTAATATATATACAAATAACTCAATTTAAATATCAAGAATATTACAGAGGTGAAATATATATGATTGACATTTAATTCTGTCCTGTAAAACGTTGTCATTTGTTACTTTACTGTAGAGCATGTGCAAAAGGGTGTAACTATTGCAGCGTGTACTGTGCATTAGATTGAGGAATTGTGCATAGAGATAGCCAGAGGCAGGGATGATTTCCTGTGTCGTTCAGTGGTGCATCTTGGTTTTCTTCTGTACTATTGCCATACATGATTGCCAGTATGTAGAAGTAATAGTAATCCATAACGCTTTAATATTTCAGTGCAGCAGTTGATTAAATCTGCTTGTTGTTTGTGAAATAATAATGCCATTTCCCATACACAGCCTAACAGTCTTTTGTCTCTCCAGCGTTCTCTTTATATTCTTTTGTTCTACTTCAGCACATCGTACGATGTAGCGAGAGAAGAAAACAGAAAGAGAGAAAATCTTTTGTGGTGGCATTTTTTCCTTCATTGGGGATTCCTCCCAGGCATATTTATAACAGAGTGGAGCTTTGAAAGCAAATTAGGCTCTTTTTAAGATTAACGGGGCACAAGTCTTTTGTATTGCAAGGTCACATCTAATTTGATATGGGAGCAGTTTTAAATATTCATCTATGACCCCAGGTCTTCTTCTCTCTAGCAGTGGGTACCAACAGCCACTATCAATGACAGCAGCTAACAATGCTGGCTTCAGGCAGTCAGACTGGGAGGAATAAACGTGCCATTTGACTTGTGTTCCGTTGAGGAGAAAAATCCCCTTTGCATTTGAACAGGTGATATTTATCAACTCACTGAATATTTTTTTCGCCTCACTGAAGTAGTAATTTGCATGTAAATTTGAGGAGCTGCTTCACAGCCAATTAAAAACTTGTCCAAGGAGTGTGTTCTTTTATTAATAGTTTACTATTAGCAAGAGAGGATTTTACAGGTTCTGGCTGGCTCTTGGCATGCATAAACATCACAAAGGGTTTGGAACATCCAACAAGGATCCCTGAAGTAACATTACCTTGCTATAAACCCGGCTGAATTATTGGAATTGCTCCTTCATTAGCTTGAGCTTTTCTATCTGTTCTATCAGTCTGTCTCTATCCTGGTATATGGTGAATAGGTACAACTTTATTCAACTCAAATTCAAGTTTGGATTTCTTTTCTTCTTTAGTTTATTAATTCTCCATCCGTAGATCAATCAGTTCAGTGTAAAGTAGTCAGATTTATACAGCACTTTTCCAGACATACTGAGCACTCAAAGTGCTTTAGACTACATGTCACATTTTAACCATCACTTTAGTTAGAAAAAGAATTGAAGTCCAGATCTCAACTGGTTTATAATGCTGTGGTGAGACTTTAAGAGAGCTGTGCATAAATGAATGTTTATAATTCTCAATGAACTGAAGCAAAGTTGTATATTGGGTTAACACTCCTTTAAAACAATGTGGGACATACAGAAACTAAGTGTGGTTCTACAAGCTTTTCAGCAAGGCATGGCTGGTAATCTGGTATACCAGGCATTTACTTACATTGGAATACCCAATCAAATCTCTTAATGCTACTGGCCCATTCCCTACCTTCACACACCACGCAGCTATAGAAAAAAGTATATATACAGGGAGTGCAGAATTATTAGGCAAGTTGTATTTTTGAGGAATAATTTTATTATTGAACAACAACCATGTTCTCAATGAACCCAAAAAACTCATTAATATCAAAGCTGAATGTTTTTGGAAGTAGTTTTTAGTTTTAGCTATTTTAGGGGGGTATCTGTGTGTGCAGGTGACTATTACTGTGCATAATTATTAGGCAACAAATATATACCCATTTCAATTATTTATTTTTACCAGTGAAACCAATATAACATCTCCACATTCACAAATATACATTTCTGACATTCAAAAACAAATCAACGACCAATATAGCCACCTTTCTTTGCAAGGACACTCAAAAGCCTGCCATCCATGGATTCTGTCAGTGTTTGATCTGTTCACCATCAACATTGCGTGCAGCAGCAACCACAGCCTCCCAGACACTGTTCAGAGAGGTGTACTGTTTTCCCTCCTTGTAAATCTCACATTTGATGATGGACCACAGGTTCTCAATGGGGTTCAGATCAGGTGAACAAGGAGGCCATGTCATTAGTTTTTCTTCTTTTATACCCTTTCTTGCCAGCCACGCTGTAGAGTACTTGGACGCGTGTGATGGAGCATTGTCCTGCATGAAAATCATGTTTTTCTTGAAGGATGCAGACTTCTTCCTGTACCACTGCTTGAAGAAGGGGTCTTCCAGAAACTGGCAGTAGGACTGGGAGTTGAGCTTGACTCCATCCTCAACCCGAAAAGGCCCCACAAGCTCATCTTTGATGATACCAGCCCAAACCAGTACTCCACCTCCACCTTGCTGGCGTCTGAGTGGGACTGGAGCTCTCTGCCCTTTACCAATCCAGCCACGGGCCCATCCATCTGGCCCATCAAGACTCACTCTCATTTCATCAGTCCATAAAACCTTAGAAAAATCAGTCTTGAGATATTTCTTGGCCCAGTCTTGACGTTTCAGCTTGTGTGTCTTGTTCAGTGGTGGTCGTCTTTCAGCCTTTCTTACCTTGGCCATGTCTCTGAGTATTGCACACCTTGTGCTTTTGGGCACTCCAGTGATGTTGCAGCTCTGAAATTTGGCCAAACTGGTGGCAAGTGGCATCTTGGTAGCTGCACGCTTGACTTTTCTCAGTTCATGGGCAGTTATTTTGCGCCTTGGTTTTCCACACGCTTCTTACGACCCTGTTGACTATTTTGAATGAAACGCTTGATTGTTCGATGATCACGCTTCAGAAGCTTTGCAATTTTAAGACTGCTGCATCCCTCTGCAAGATATCTCACTATTTTTGACTTTTCTGAGCCTGTCAAGTCCTTCTTTTGACCCATTTTGCCAAAGGAAAGGAAGTTGCCTAATAATTATGCACACCTGATATAGGGTGTTGATGTCATTAGACCACACCCCTTCTCATTACAGAGATGCACATCACCTAATATGCTTAATTGGTAGTAGGCTTTCAAGCCTACACAGCTTGGAGTAAGACAACATGCATCAAGAGGATGATGTGAACAAAAATACTAATTTGCCTAATAATTCTGCACTCCCTGTACTGTGTAAAATTTTTAAGCAGGTGAAAAAAATACTGTAAAGAAAGAATGCTTTCAAAAATGGAAGTGTTAATCATTTATTTTCATCAGTCAACAAAATGCAGTGAATGAACAAAAAAGAAATCTAAATCAAATCAATATTTGGTGTGACCACCCTTTGCCTTCAAAACAGCATCAATTCTTCTAGGTAGACTCGCACACAGTTTTTGAAGGAACTCTGCTGGAAGGTTGTTCCAAACATCTTGGAGAACTAACCACAGATCTTCTGTGGATGTAGGCTTCCTCACATCCTTCTGTCTCTTCATGTAATCCCAGACACACTCGATGATGTTGAGACCAGGGCCATACCATCACTTCCAGTACTTCTTGTACTTCTTCACGCTGAAGATAGTTCATAATGACTTTGGCTGTGTGTTTGGAGTTGTTGTCCTGCTGCAGAATACATTTGACAACAAACTGCATGTCTTTGGTCTGTGGGAGGAAGCTGGAGTACATGGTGAGAACCCACACAAACACAGGGAGAACATGCAAACTCCACACCATTAGTCCTTTAGCCAGGTGTTGGAATTGAACTCAGGACCTTCTTGCTGGAACATCTGAATGTTTTCATTTTGAATTTATTGGTGTATGTGTGCGGTTGGAATTGAGGTTTGGCATTTAACTCAATTATGAGCTCATTAAACCATATAACTGTTGTTTCAACATTTAATGTGTTAAATTTAGATTAAAAAGTATATGGCAACCTTACTTAATTTCTAAAGGCATTTACCTCAACAGTAAAGGAAGAAAAAAACCATGAATGGTTCTGTGGGACTGCTCTTCTCTGTAACTGCACCATCTGGACACAAAACACCATTGCAGCTGGAAGAACAGCGACAAATTATTATTTATTTTTTTTACAAAACTGTAATTTTGGAGATTATTGCAGATTATTTTTTTTTAAATCACATGAATCAAAACAAGAATATTTCCGTTTAACTTTTATTGATGTTGCTGTTGTTTTGTTGTTTCTCTGTTGAGTCTGGTTATTTCTTTGTTGTTTTTCATTGCTGTTTCTTTGTTGACGCATTTCAGTTCAATTTCAATTCAATTTTATGTATATGGTGCCAAATTACAAGATCAGTTGCCTCAAGGTTTGTAATGTGAATTGACTACTATAATACAACAGAGAAAACCTTAACAATGAAATAAACCCAATGAGCAAACAATTGGAGACAGTGGGAAGCAAAAACTCTGGCAGAACCATGTCTCAACCTTTCTCTTCATATTGTTTAACCTGTCTCATTATCAGGCTATGAACAAAACTCCATTACAGTGTCTCCTGGCTTAGAAACACCACACTTTGGTTTGTCTGTGAAGGTTCTCAGTCATCCAGGTCATCGTAGTCAAAGGAGTTTGCAAAGAAAAGCGTCTGGACTTCTTTGAGTTGCTTGAAGACGTTTCACCTCTCATCCGAGAAGCTTCTTCAGTTCTAAGGTCAAATGGCCAAGAGTCCCAGATTTAAACCCAGTGGGAGTATCCCCCCAAAGAGGGACAAAGGACCCCCTGGTGATCCTCTAATCACATGCGACAAGGTGTGAAAGCGGGTGTGGTACCTAATCAGCCAGGGTTTCGGGTGAGCTCATTGTGAAACCTGGCCCCACCCTATCATGTGATTTCCTGAGGTCAGATGGCCCAGGATGTGAGTGGGCGTTAAGGCGTCTGGGGAGGGAACTCAAAACTGGATTATAGATGGCAGACAGTTGGTGTCGTAAACCTCTGAAATCTTCCTAGATCGTCAGGATAACCTGTCGCTGGCCCATGGCTCTGTTCCACAATGTTGTCGATGTGTTGGTGTACAACACCTTTGTCCTGTGGTGACAACTCCACCGGGAATGGATGGCACAAGTTGTTCCTCGAGCTAATTCTGCCCATTCACATCATGGAACGCATCCCTCGAGTGAGTGTGGCTTAGACGGTTGTGTCTCAAGTTTGTAGTCTCTCATCGTTCTCATCAACACTACGACCAGTGTTGGGTAAGTTACTTTAAATTAGTAACTTAGTTACATTACTAGTTACTTCTCTAAAAAAGTAACTCAGTTACTTCAAGTTACTCGTTACTTTCAAAGTAACTAGTTACTAGGGAAAGTAACTTTGGTTTTACTCAGAATTCTCTTGTTAATGTGTTGCTTCCGTAACTGGATACCCAGAGAAATCCCACGCCTGGACCATTGTTGACCGCCGCCATGATTCTAGCCTGCTTTTTACATCCAACACAAAAACTGCAGTTGTGGTGCTTTTGATTGTACTCGGAACTTGGAAATTCTGCCTTCTGAATAGAAAGATGTAGGTAACTCCAGACTGCAGATGAGCTGCATACAGAGCTGGACTGGGACAAAAAAATCGTCCCGGGCATTTTGACTAGAGACCGGCCCACCATTATAGGAAAAATCATAAAGCCTTTGAATGAAAATAAACACTGTTGTGACAGTGATGTACACTGTTCTGGTGGTATATATGTATCAATCTATCAATTGTTTGTTGTAAGACTCAGATAATAATTTTTTTAAAAGCGAGACATTTTAAATGAGAATAATAAAGAAAAGTATTTCCTTGTGCCCCCCTTTCCCTGTTAATGCCCTACCTGGCCCCCTGGCAACACTTTGCTAGACCCGCCCCTGCACAGTTACCAGCTGTCAGCTACATAGAAAAGGATCCTGGTGTTATTTGTCTCTCAGAAACAGTTCATAACTTCCCTTCAACTCATCCATGTCACCTAAAAGGTAAACCTGTTTCTCCATCACCTGTTCAGCTCTGATGATTCAGTAAGGACATCTCCTGGTTTCATCAGAATGTTTCCCTCTCACCAGATAACCAAACCGATATCATGACCAGCAGCTTTACAGCTGTGGCTCCAGCAAACATCAGCTGATACTAGAAATTAATATTAAATAAATTCTAACAACAGCTGATCAAACTTAAACGTGTTGCTGTTGTTTAATGCGACATCCGCTGGTTTCCTCTTTCTGGCGCAAAGTGGGCGATAAATAAACAAGAGAGAAAAGCCGATCAGCTGATCATTGATCAGTTTCGTGATTGAAGTAGAAACGGGAGAGGAGAGAATGAGAGAAGAAGAGGCAGCTGTGCAGCTTCAGCTTTGTGTCTTTTTCATTGTAGCTGAAGTCCGGGAAAAACTGTTCCTTTTCACCTCAGTACGAAACGCGTAATATTTTCTCTGAATACCAGACGATTCTGTTTTTTAGGCGACGGTTGGCAACTCTAATCATTAACCGTATGAACAAAATAAAGTTCAGCATCAGTAACATAGCACCCACACAGCTGTATAGAAACTCCGTCATGCTAGCTAGCGCGCAGTACGAAAATGTCAGCATAACGAAAATAAACTCCACCTAAACTTGGTTTATATCTGACCCAGATAGACTGCAGGTCATAACTTCTTACCTGAAGTTCAGTTCACCTGACACGCGGACCGGCGGCCGCTTCCAGTCTCTCCTCTTGCCTCCCTTTTCCTTCATCGTCAAAGGAGTTTGCAAAGAAAAGCGTCTGGACTTCTTTGAGTTGCTTGAAGACGTTTCACCTCTCATCCGAGAAGCTTCTTCAGTTCTAAGGTCAAATGGCCGAGAGTCCCAGATTTAAACCCAGTGGGAGTATCCCCCCAAAGAGGGACAAAGGACCCCCTGGTGATCCTCTAATCACATGCGACAAGGTGTGAAAGCGGGTGTGGTACCTAATCAGCCAGGGTTTCGGGTGAGCTCATTGTGAAACCTGGCCCCACCCTATCATGTGATTTCCTGAGGTCAGATGGCCCAGGATGTGAGTGGGCGTTAAGGCGTCTGGGGAGGGAACTCAAAACTGGATTATAGATGGCAGACAGTTGGTGTCGTAAACCACCGCCTCTGTTCAAAGATGGTCGCTCACAGTGGACATAGATGGCCTCTTTCACTCCTCTTTCAAACCATCTGTCCTCTCTGTCCAATATGTGAACATTGGCATCCTCGAAAGAGTGACCTTTATCCTTAAGATGCAGATGGACACCAGCGAGGGAGGATAAGAAAGACAGACGCAACAACGTGGTCATCCCCTATGTAGCCGGTGTATCAGAGAAACTCAGGAGAGTTTTCTCCAAGCACGACATCCCAGTGTACTTCAGACCCAGCAACACACTCAGACACAAACTGGTTCACCCGAAAGACAAAACTCCAAAACACAGACTGAACAACGTGGTGTATGCTGTACAGTGCAGTGAGGAATGCCCGGACCTCTACATTGGAGAGACCAAACAGCCACTTCACAAGCGCATGGCACAACATAGAAGAGCCACCTCCACAGGACAAGACTCAGCAGTCCATCTGCATCTTATGTCACGCCCGGTGTGGCAGGCGTGTGGAGATTGTAGAGAGGACCCAAAAGGCGGCAGCTCTGGTGCAGGTGAGTATTTATTTTCAGCAGTGGGTACAACAGCAATGGCGGGTGAACATGAAACCGGGAAACCTAAACTGGGTAAAACTAACAAAACATTCCAGAAACGAAGATGCAGGAAGGTCCGGGGAAATCACACATGGAGAGACACAGGGAGATCGAGGGGAAACAACACAGACGAACCAGCAACTAACAGAGGCAGACACGAGGTTTAAATACACAGAAGGATAACGAGGGAATGAGACACAGAAGGAGGGCACAGCTGGGAGTAATCAGACCTGACGAGACGGGGGAAAAGTAAACTGAACACGCTAAGACACAGACTGTCACAATAAAACAGGAACTACACATACAAGGACACACACGGGCCGAACCGAGAAAACACTAAACAGAAGAACAGAACAAAAATCACACTAAATAGAAAAACACAAAACGCTGGGTCAAACGGACCCAGGATCATGACAGTACCCCCGGCAAGGGCTGGCCCCAGACAGCCCAACACCAGAAAACAAAACAGCCAGAAAAACAGAAAACCAACCCGACCAGGGCGGGCGGCGGGGGCCCAGGAAGGAGGGCTCCAAGCAAACAAAAACAAAAGCATGAGAAAGTAAAAAAAAAACCAAGAACAAAACACGAGCCAAAACCAAAAAAAAGAAACACATCAGAGCACAGGAAAACAGAACACCTCAGGGGGGCCGGCCGTGAGGATGGCAATGTGGACACAGTTCAGGGGGCCGGCCAGGGGGCCGACAGCACCGGAGTCCAGACAGTTCAGGGGGCCGGCCGTGCGGAAGGCAGCGGCGGCCACGTGGAAGCAGTTCAGGGGGACGGCCAGGGGGCCGACAGCACCGGGACCCAGACAGTTCAGGGGGCCGGCCGTGCGAACGGCAGCGGCGGCGACGTGGGCACCGTTCAGGGGGCCGGCCGTGCGGACGGCAGCGGCGGCGACTTAGGCGAAGGCGGTCAGGGGGCCGCCCACGACGGCGAATGCGCCTGGCCAGTGGCCTGGAAAGTGGCCAGTCAACTGCAGGCCCCGACGAGGCTGGACCAGGCGACGCTGAAGACTCGGAGGCTGGACCAGGCGACGCTGAAGACTCGGAGGCTGGACCAGGCGACGCTGAAGACTCGGAGGCTGGACCAGGCGACGCTGAAGACTCGGAGGCTGGACCAGGCGACGCTGAAGACTCGGAGGCTGGACCAGGCGACGCTGAAGACTCGGAGGCTGGACCAGGCGACGCTGAAGACTCGGAGGCTGGACCAGACGGGGCTGAAGACTCGGAGGCTGGACCAGGCGACGCTGGAAGAGGCCGCAGGTGACGGCGTGGAAGCCGGAGACAAAGGCACAGCAGCTGGCGGCGTAGATGGTGAGGCTGCCGCTGGCGTGGATGGTGAAGCTGCAGCTGGCGACAGCGTGGAAGCCGGAGACGGAGGCGCTGCAGCCGGCGTGGATGAAGAGGCGGCAGCCGGCGTGGTAGCCAGAGGCGGCGGCGCTGCAGGCGACAGCGTGGAAGCCGGAGACGGAGGCGCTGCAGCCGGCGTGGATGAAGAGGC
>JAQSNX010008524.1:0-13149 GCA_029532605.1 Oreochromis grahami
CTTTGACACTTTGCTGTGATGCTCACACCTTTCATAAGTCTTGCGTGTGTCAGCTTCCTTTTATTGATACAACAATATGTAAATGTACTGATCTGAATTATAATATTTCTGACTGTCAAAAGTTCCCAGATTCAAATCGAATTGAATCGAATCGAATCGAATTAAAATCGAATCGTGGATAAAATCGATTCGGGACCTTGTGAATCGGAATTGAATCGATTCTAGAAATCAGTGACGATACCCAGCCCCATTTAAAACCAAGTTACCGCTGAAAGTACAAACATCACTAATGTCACATAACTTTGCCGACATGTGGCCAACAGTAATGTTTTAATGTTCTTAAACATTCGCACATAAATAAGTGACATAATATTCAGTACTTACTTTTGACAGTTCACTCTTCGGCCGCTCCCTTCTGCCGTATTTTGCGTCAAAATTATCCACACCCACCGCCGCGCTATGGATTGTGGGATATATGGGGCCACGAAGCATGCACCAGACCACGCTTGATATTTGGGGAAATCGACGGCGCATTTGGAGTATGCATTTGAAGTGCACTTTGAATTGGGACAGCCGTCGTCGCATGGCGGTGACGTAATCGCACTTGAAATGCGTACTTCAAGTGTGCATACCCTGAATTGGGACACAGCCCCTGAATTGGGACACAGCCAATGTCTGACAGCAGTTTGAAGAGGAAATGGATTCTGTTCTGTTCTTCACTTATCACCTGCCTGACAGCTGACACCTCACACCTGTTTCTCACCTGCAGGTCAGACAGGAGGACCAGATGAAAAGAATGCTACCAGCAGAGAACATCTTCTACTGATAGCGCCTTTATCATTTATTTGTGTTGTTTTTATTTTGATTACTGTAAAGAACAGGAAGTATTTCTGTCTCACTCTCCCTCCCGATAAAGCAACTGACCCAGACCTGGAATGAAATATAGCACTTGGCAATTTTTATGTCACAGCAGACAAACTAGAGGTTCTTGTATTATCATCTACTGTCATTACCACAAAGAAATTGAGAGCAACAGTCCATACATGTTTCAGGTTTCCCATTAAACTCAGCTGTAAATATGGTCAAAACCAACAGAATCCAAAACCCTTTAAAAAAACAAGGAAATATGTCACAAACTGTTCAGCTGGAACAAAGTTAACAACAGTAGATGTGGCTATGCCTGATGTCTGCACCAATAATATAGTCCCCCTCCTTGAGCTGCCACCTTGGCGTGGTGGAGGGGCTTGTGTGCTCAAAGGATCCTGGAAGCTAAGTTGTCTGGAGCATTTAGCTCCTGGTGATGAGCCAGACTAAGAGCAGCTCATGTCTCATGTGTGACTCTAGTTGTATAAACCAACTAAAAATAAAATAGAGTTGGCTCTTTATCTGTAGCCCTTAAACTTAGGTGCAGACTGATGCTTTTGTGGAAATTTGTGGGAGAGAGGTACCTACTCTGCAAAACATAATTTTGAACAGATCAGACAAAAATCTACTTTTAAATCACTTATAAAGTACAAGAACTCTGGTTTATTGCTGTAGTTGGGACTGGTGGAGCTCCTGTATATTAACTGCTTCACACTGTTGATGTGTATTTTTTGTTTTTTGAAAGCAAAATGAGGAGGTTCTCATTCCTTGCTGTTGTCAAGTGCTTTATCTACTCATTTAGGAAAATAAATGTACTATATTTTCTCCTATCAGAAGTTTTGGTTCAGGCTTTATTACAAATACAGAGTGGGACGTGTATTAATAAACTAATCTTTATATTTAATAAATGATCTAAAGGTAGATTTTTGTGAAACTGCTTGGGGTCTTTTGTGTATTTTCTTTAACACAATAACTTAAAGAAAAACGTTTTTCTAGAAGCATATTTGTATAAACATTTTTGGTTTTACAATGTAGAGAATAAATTTTGTTCTACATTTTGAAAATAACATTTGCTGTTGGTTTCCTTTCTTCAGAAATGATCACAAAAGCTATTCAGTGTGTAACTGATCCTGTTGGTACGCAGCTTGTTGAAACAGCGCTAAAGTACATGCAACACACACTCTACGCTTTGCTCCAAGTAACCACAGGTGGAAAAACACAGATACCCATTCATTATACACCCAGTTAATCCTTAGAGCATTTTTTAAAAAAAACATCCATGCGTGTCTCCTGATAATAATCCTCCTGGCTGATCTGGGCCTGCTCATGTAATTAGAGACACAAGGTGCAGAGTTGTACTTTGCAGTTTGTTCCTAAAACAGCTTGATTCAGCGCTGGGTTTTAAGGGAGAACAAAGCAGTTCCTCTTCAGTATGAAGCTCAAAGTGCTCTAATAGGGTGATATGGCACTACAAGGTCATTAAGATAAGATGGGGCCTGATTATTTAAGACCTTGTATGTGAGGAGCAGGATTTTGAATTCAATTCTGGATTTAACAGGAAGCCAATGAAGGGAAGCCAAAACAGGAGAAATATGCTCTCTCTTTCTAGTCCCTGTTAGTACTCAGAAACTCATGAGTAGACATCACATGCTCTATGTTCAGTGTTGGGGAGTAACGGAATACATGTACCGCCGTTACGTATTTAGAATACAAAATATGAGTAACTGTATTCCGTTACAGTTACCGTTTAAAAAGGTGGTATTCAGAATACAGTTACTTTGGTGAAATAAATGGATTACACGGCGGTACTTCCCTGTTTCATATTGTCGCGGGTCAGGACTGTTTGGGTTTGTTTGACAGCTGCGTTCTGCTGTTCCAGGCGGCAGCGTTACGGTTTCCATGGTTACAGGGTGACGCGCTCTCTCTCTGCGTGTTTCCTGGGTGAGAGAGCGCCTTTTTGTTGTTGTTGTTGTGCTAAGCTAATAGGCAGAATGCTACAGGCATGGCCCTAAAGAATGTAGCATCATGGGCAGTGTAGTCCGTGCCGCAGCGAGAATGGACTACCATACACGTTATGTGTCTGTGAGCGAGGGAGGGAGAGAAAGGAAAAGTCCGAGCTGTCACGGAGCAAAAACGGGAGCTGGAAGCATGTAAATATAATAATAACCACAGCAGCCAAGAAGAGTGCCTGATGAGCCCATTTGTAAGTAAGCTATTAAGACTCAACTGTACACTGTGTTCGTGTTTTCCTCCGGAAAAAATAAGTTCCGTTGGAGCAGCCTTTCAACGCCTCTCTCTGTCTCTGGCAAGCAAAGTTGACCCAGACAACAAAGTAAAGCTAGTTTTCGGCTACCAGCCCGACACGAACCCGACATATTAGCCAGAGGTCCCTTTACTACGGTTCGCAGCCGCGGACCTTCAGTAACAGTAATAAATCACAGCAATAGGACATTCATGTAGTTGTAAACAGCATGATAATATATTAAGTATTCCAAAGTATTCAGAATACGTTACTCTCATTGAGTAACGTAACGGAATACGTTACAGAATACATTTTGGGGCATGTATTCAGTATTCTGTAATGGAATACATTTTAAAAGTAACCTTCCCAACACTGTCTATGTTTCATAAAATAGCACCTTGGGACTGATTAATTTTACTCTTATAATCCTCTATATATCTGTCTTAATCTCTATGTGGGATTCTTCCCTCTACACATATAAAACAGGTAAAAGCTGTCTTCAAAATATGTCAGTATATGTTTGACCCTTAGAAGAAGAGCAGATAGGCTATAGAAAAAAAGCTTTCAAATATGAAGAAGCTCATAATGCTCTAAGGTGGTATCCTGTAGCATTAACATACCAGTCAGTGGAACCATTTTTGAAATAACATTAACTTTATATGCACATTTAAATAAGAAGGTGTAAACTGCACACACACAAAAACCAAGGCCCCAGACCTCGACAGGATTTTCTTCCATTTAGTTATCGTTTGGCAGGAAGCCGTGAGGGATGTTGGAACTGATTACAGAAAACTTTGTGGAAAAATGAAATTCAATACATTCTGGACCTGAGAGCAAAACTGCACACGTTGGGGATGTTGTCATGTGAGAATTTTCTCCAGGCCCAGGAATGTCAGCAGCGCCTGTACAACAGAGGGGCCCGGCTCACATAAATTTCCCTCCTTCTAGCTCAGTTATTCACGAAGTGTCAAGGATTCTTCGCGGTCATACTTTGAATAGAGCTTCTTGACTACAAGGTGGTACAGTTAGACAGAAGAGGAGTCCCACAGGATGAAGAGAGGTTGTAAACACTTCTCTGGTAAGCCTGGTGAAAGAAAGAGATGAGTTGGGGCTGGAGGTGCCAAATGTTGTCATTCCCACCTCCCTCCATAACCATCTCACAAGCTCAGAGAGTGGGTTTTGCTGCACTGTAACAGTGGTTTGCAGATGTGTTCTCCCCCCTTCCCAGTCGTATCAATCTCATGGAGCACCATTTTGAAACCCACCCGTATGTATGGCCATACAGGTTACCTGAGCATAAAAGACAAATTGTTCAGAAAGAATTCGTTGAAATTGGGGGTAATAGAAGAGTCACACAGTGCCATAGTTCTTCTAGCCCCAAAGTTCTTGCAGTGAAGAAAGATGGGTCTGTACAGTTTTGTGTCAACTACAGCAAGGTGAATAAGGTGTCACAGTTTGATGCTTATCCAATGCCCCAGGCCGATGAGATCCTGGACCAGTTAGGCACAGCTCGTTTTTTCATGAAGTTGGATTTGGACTCTGGATCTGCAGAGTCCTAAATGGCAAACAGCCTTCTCCACTTCATATGATTTGCACCAATTTGTCCTCCTGCCACCTTCCAATACCGCATTGTGCATCATCCACAGTGACACCTGGGAAGAACATGTGCAGCAAGCGGCCATGTTTCTGGTGTCCCTGCAGCAGGCGGGGCTCACAGTCAACCTGAAGATGTGTGCAGCAGGCAATGTCAGATGGCTCCCCAGCCTAAGTCAGGTGATGCGGTGGAGGGTGGTTTGTGGCTTAGCTGCAGGGGACCCACTGCTCCACTACAGTGAGTCAAGGGTGTGGTGTCAGGGATGTTGTTCCACACAGCTAACCTCCATCATCAAATCTTGAGTAGCTACCAGGGCCCGGAGGAAAGAGCTGTGAGTTGTGTGCTGAGGAGAAATAGACAGCTCAAAAGCTGTACAAGCAGACTGTGTGTTAGACACACATTTAGTAAACATTGAATAATTAATGTTGCCATAAATTGGCAAAACATTATAGATGGTAATAAGTTATATATATAAATTCACTTGGTATTGTTTTGACAGCACCAACATACTATGATATGGGATTATATGGGATTTTCTGCTGGATGGTTCCGTCTTTCAGTGTGTCTCAGTCTCCCAAAGATCACTCCTGATGACTCAGGGACCAACGGAAATGTGTGGGCAGAGTCTAATTACTTCCCCATAGAGGTTAACAGTTTTTTCCATTTATGCTAAAGAAAAACAAACTCCACATAATTGAAACAGCTGCTGCTATTATATTATATTATATTATATTATATTATATTATATTATATTATATTATATTATATTATATTATATTATATTATATTATATTATATTATATAAATACAAAACAGACCAAAAAAATACATTAAAGAATTATAAAGAATCACTGCATTGTTGTGTTTGTGTTATGTTGCGTTCTACTTCTTTGTTTAAAAAGGATTCATGCATTCAATGGTGCTGGGAGTGGTCACGTTTGTGCAGCTCTCATCTCAGTTCAGCTCCAGGCAACACTAGGAGGTTGTGGTTTGGCGCTCGGCTTCACCTTCACCCACTGTTGTTGAAACGGGGAAGTGTTTTGTTTTGTTTTGTTTTACAGAGAACAGAAATCATTCCTGCTGTCGTGAAACTAGTTTCAGAATATCCTCAGACTTTAAAACCAGTTCATCATTCAAATCTTTACAAATCTCTCCCTGAGACTCTGAATGTCAAAAATGTCATGAGGTCGGTTTTATCAGTCATGTGTTTCCAGTTTGAACCGGTTCTTTTCTTTCCTGTAATTTGTGTCTCTGTGTTTTATGAGAAGCAGACTGTTCCTCTTAAAGTCATCATGTGGTCAGAACACAGCTGCTGATGAAAGACTTGAAATATACTTAAAATGCAAAGAGCAGAGCTGAATGTAATGGCTGGATCACAGGGAGTTACAGCTCGAGGTAACTGACTCTGTGATATCTGTGGGACTCATTTACTCAGTAATTCGATGAGAGTCCTAGGCTGCCTCATGTAGGTAAGCTTTTCTGTGACATTTGAGTCACATCTGGCCCACACAACTCATTTTAGCCCCTTCTCTGCTGTCTCACATTCCCAATGTAAGTTCCCAACAAGTGCACCGATGACGTCACTGTCAAGTCAAGTCAAGTCAAGTCAAGTTTATTTATAAAGCACATTTAAAAACAACCAAGGCTGACCAAAGTGCTGTACAATAAAATACAAATACTATGCAGATGACACGCAGCTCTATCTATCCATGAAGCCAGGTAACACACACCAATTAGTTAAACTGCAGGAATGTCTTAAAGACATAAAGACCTGGATGGCCGCTAACTTTCTGCTTCTTAATTCAGATAAAACTGAGGTTATTGTACTCGGCCCTGAAAATCTTAGAAAATATGGTATCTAAACAGATTCTTACTCTGGATGGCATTACCTTGGCCTCCAGTAATGCTGTGAGGAACCTTGGAGTCATTTTTGACCAGGACATGTCCTTCAATGCACATATTAAACAAATATGTAAGACTGCTTTCTTCCATTTGCGCAACATCTCTAAAGTTAGAAATATCCTGTCTCAGAGTGACGCTGAAAAACTAGTTCATGCCTTCATTACTTCCAGGCTGGACTACTGTAGTTCTTTATTATCAGGATGTCCTAAAAACTCCCTGAAAAGTCTTCAGCTGATCCAAAATGCTGCAGCAAGAGTCCTGACAGGGACTAGAAAGAGAGAGCATATTTCTCCTGTTTTGGCTTCCCTTCATTGGCTTCCTGTTAAATCCAGAATTGAATTCAAAATCCTGCTCCTCACATACAAGGTCTTAAATAATCAGGCCCCATCTTATCTTAATGACCTTGTAGTACCATATCACCCTATTAGAGCACTTCGCTCTCGCACTGCAGGCCTACTTGTTGTTCCTAGAGTATTTAAAAGTAGAATGGGAGGCAGAGCCTTCAGTTTTCAGGCCCCTCTTCTGTGGAACCAGCTTCCAGTTTGGATTCGGGAGACAGACACTATCTCTACTTTCAAGATTAGGCTTAAAACTTTCCTTTTTGCTAAAACATATAGTTAGGGCTGGACCAGGTGACCCTGAATCCTCCCTTAGTTATGCTGCAATAGACGTAGGCTGCCGGGGATTCCCATGATGCATTGAGTTTTTCCTTTCCAGCCACTCACTATGTGTTAATAGACCTCTCTGCATCGAATCATATCTGTTATTAATTTCTGTCTCTCTTCCACAGCATGTCTTTCATCTTGTTTTCCTTCTTCACCCCAACCGGTCGCAGCAGATGGCGCCGCCCCTCCCTGAGCCTGGTTCTGCCGGAGGTTTCTTCCTGTTAAAAGGGAGTTTTTCCTTCCCACTGTCGCCAAAGTGCTTGCTCATAGGGGGTCATATGATATGATTGTTGGGGTTTTCTCTGTATTTATTATTGTGCGATCTATTGTACAATATAAAGCGCCTTGAGGCGACTTTTGTTGTGATTTGGCGCTATATAAATAAAATTGAATTGAATTGAATGGAATTGAAATATAAAATACTATAAAACACAGGTACGTAAAATACCTCACTGATAAAACAATAAATTAAAACAATAGGTTAAACCTTGCTAAAAGCCAATGAAAAGAGGTGAGTTTTAAGAGCAGTTTTAAAAGTTCCTAGGCTTGTGGAGAATCTGATGTGAGGGGGTAAACTGTTCCACAGTCTGGGTGCAGCCACAGCAAAAGCCCTCTCTCCCCTAGTCTTTAATCTTTAATCTGGAGATTACTGTCTCCAAGACCATCATCTCACGACCCAACCAGAAACCGTGGATTACTGCGGAAGTGCATGCACTACTGAGGACCCGAGACTCTGCCTTCAAAGCGGGAGATAAGGTGGCGCTTAGAAGAGCTAGGGCCGAACTTTCTCGGGCCATCAGAGAGGCGAAGCACGCACACGCCCAGAGAATCCACAACCACTTCAAGGACAGCGGCGACACGCGGCGCATGTGGCAGGGCTTACAAGCCATCACTAACTACAGGACGACATCACCTGCCTGTGATGGTGACGGCTCCCTCCCAGATGCGCTGAACAACTTCTATGCTCGGTTCGACAGGCAGAACGACGTGGCGGCGAGGAAGACCACCCCTCCTCCGAACGACCAGGTGCTGTGTCTCACTACAGCTGAGGTGAGGAAAACTCTACGCAGAGTCAACCCACGTAAAGCTGCTGGACCAGACAACATCCCAGGCAGAGTGCTCAGAGAATGTGCTGAACAGCTGGCAGATGTTCTCACCGACATCTTCAACATCTCTCTGAGCAGTGCCGTCATTCCCACGTGCTTCAAGGCCACCACCATCGTCCCCGTGCCCAAGAAGTCTTCTGTGTCCTGTCTCAACGACTACCGTCCTGTTGCACTTACACCCACCATCATGAAGTGCTTCGAGCGGCTTGTCATGAGACACATCAAGACCCTGCTGCCCCCCTCACTGGACCCATTGCAATTTGCGTACCGCCATAACCGCTCAACGGACGACGCCATCTCCACTGCACTCCATCTTGCCCTCACACACTTGGACAAGAAGGACACACACGTTCGAATGCTGTACATAGATTTCAGCTCAGCATTCAACACGATCATCCCCCAACAACTGATCGGAAAGCTGAGCCTGTTGGGCCTGAACACCTCCCTCTGCAACTGGATCCTGGACTTTCTGACCGGAAGGCCTCAGTCAGTACGGATCGGCACCTCCAGCACCACCACACTGAGCACTGGGGCCCCACAAGGCTGTGTGCTCAGTCCTCTGCTGTTCACACTGCTGACTCATGACTGTGTAGCAACACACAGTTCAAATCACATCATTAAGTTCGCTGATGACACGACCGTGGTGGGTCTCATTAGCAAGAACGACGAGTCAGCGTACAGAGAGGAAGTGCAGAGGCTAACGATCTGGTGTAAAGACAACAACCTGTCTCTGAATGTTGACAAGACAAAAGAGATGGTTGTTGACTTTAGAAGGACACGAGGCGACCATTCACCGCTGAGCATCAACGGCTCCTCTGTGGAGATCGTTGACAGCACCAAATTCCTGGGCGTCCACCTGGAGAAGGACCTCGGCTGGTCCCTCAACACCAGCTCCCTGCACAAGAAAGCCCAACAGCGTCTCTTCTTTCTGAGAAGACTGAGAAAGGCCCAGCTTCCACCACCGATCCTGACCACCTTCTATAGAGGAACTATCGAGAGCATCCTGAGCGGCTGCATCACTGTCTGGTTTGGGAACTGTGCCATATCGGACCGCAAGACCCTACAGCGGATAGTGGGAACAGCGGAGAAGATCATCGGGGTCTCTCTCCTGTAGAATTACAGGAATTATTTTACGGTTACTGTTCATAACCATCATCTTTATTATTGCATTAATTATCATTTCATCAAAGCATTTATTGAAGCTGTTGGCATTATGTTATAATTTGTATTACAGGGGTTATCATAATCACATATTAACATGTTTATTACAGGTGCAGTTATAACCACTTTAAACATTGAGTTAAATCTATAATCTTAAAAGCTTATATGCTGAGTATATTGTTACAGTAAAATAGTAGCTGAGCAAAGGCCTGAGTGCAGGGCTCGCAAAATTTCAAAATCCCTGGTAGCCCTTCGGGCAGGCACTCTTCAGTTTTTGGTAGCCCAAAATAAATTTAAGTAGCCCGTATAAAAAAGAGAGCAATTTTTTAATGTTTTGTTTCCTTTACAATATTATACATTAAAGTATAATATTGTAACGGAAACAAAAATTTATCAGAAAATTGTTAAAATACAAATCACAACAACTGTATAAAAATTACAATCATCAACTCAAATACTTGTTTCTAATTGAACAGAAATTTCTATGAACTTGTAAAACTGTGTAGAACATGAATCAGTCTGTGTCAGATCCTGAATCTGAAATTTCCACTGAAGTCAAGGGTAAGAGGTAAGGGGAACCAAGATCGAGGCCATTTGCTTTTTGAAGTTTGCAAAAACTGCTAAATTTTGACAATGGTAGTTCACTCTTTGCAACATAGTATGCTTTTGAAAGATTTTTCAGGACTTCTTCTTGTGCTTGGTTTATTTTTGTATGTTTTTTGCAATTTTTGCAGACTGGGTAATAATGCATTTCTTGCATTTCTCATGGGTTCTGATGGGGTCTTTCTTCAAATTACTGGTCCCATTACAAAGGCGCTTGTTCAAATGAAATGAAACTCACAACACACCTGGCAGAACACCATGTTAAGTCATATTCCAGCCACATAAATTCTTTTGTCCATGAAACCAAAAAAGCTGAGCTTTCTTTTTGCCTCATAGTCTGATTTGTCATAACTTTTCCGTTTTGTGGTAGGCTTTTCATTGGCTGCCCCTTCTTCACCCTGTCCTGTCTTATTTGGCTCAGCAGAACTAGAATACCAGCGTAAATCCTGCTGCTTTTGCACGCACTCACATAACGGTCAGCGATTCTCTGCGCAATCAACCTCTCACATGTTTAAACTTGCTGTGGGAGATTTCACTTGTCACGTTTGAATAGTAAGCTAATGAGTGATAAGCTGATGTCAGAGGAATTGGTGTGCAATTAATCGTCACTCACCAATCAGTGCTGCCGCTCTCTACACACCGTTCGCGCGATCGCAAAGTGAAAGTGAAAGCAAAAAACAAGCACAAATTCAAACGCGATTTCAATATGTCACATATTGACAGTGGCTCATCGATGCCAATGACATAATTACTCAGCTACATTTGCGAAAGAAAATGCAAAAGCATTGACACATATTTTTCCTTCCTATGATAGCCCGACGGGCAGGGCTGAGATAGATTTTGGTAGCCCGACTGGAAAAATCGCTAGCCCCGGGACGTTGGGCTAGCGATTTTGCGAGCCCTGCCTGAGTGTATTCAGCAACATATTGCACTAGAGTTTACTTGACAACAGGTGACGGAAGGAGGACAAGTCCATGGGGACCTCATCACCATATTTGGAAGAGGATGCCAGAAAGGGGAACTCCTGTGTCAGCATTTATCTCTTAAAATTGATCATTGTCTGTAGAAGAGGCAAAGAATGTTCTTAAGATGCAAATTATGTGCTTGTAAACGCAAGAGGGGGCGTTATAATACCCTGATGTTATAAAAGCAATCTGGAGTGTATTTTTGGGTGGAGATTTACAACTAATGTTCTGCAGTTTAAACCTCCCCACGCTGCGTGTATTCATTAAAATCAATTGTTTGATCAAGCTCTTCTGGACCATCATTGTTTTACTCTCGTCCTCAATTTCGGACCCTTAACACTCCCCTCTATTGAGGACATCTACACCACACACTGCACTCGCAAAGCCACCAGCATTGTGGCTGATCGGACACACCCCTCTCACACACTCTTCACACTCCTGCCATCTGGAAAAAGGTACCGAAGCATTCGGGCACACACATCCAGACTGTGCAACAGCTTCTTTCCACAAGCCATCTGTCTCCTCAACAAAAAGGGACTGGACTGATAAACACACGCACGCATGCGCACACACACACACACTATCACTCAGCTTAACTCAACTACCTCAAAGCATTGAGACTAACTATCGTACACACCAGCCTGTAAATGCTCTTTTGCACAATATGATAACTGGACTTTTTTGCACTAACTTCTTTACTTCCCAATTTTTGCTGCTACATTAAGGAATGTTTACTGTTCCTGCACTACCTACCTACCAAGTTTTTCCTTAGATAGTTAGATAGTTAGTTTTTGTTAATTTATGTTGTAATTTATGTTAGGTCAGTCTGGCCTCTTAGTTAGCTAGTTTAGTGTTTTCTGTTAATTTATGTTGTAAATTTATGTTGAATGTAGCACCTTGGCCCTGGAAGAACGTTGTTTCGTTTCACTGTGTACTAACTGTATATGGTTGAAGTGACAATAAAACCAACTTGACTTGACTTGACTTGACTTGACTTGACTTGACTTAAGACTCAGAAAGATGAAACAGAAACATTGCTGTGGAATTTCTGTGAATACAGAGACTGTGCGACTAAGAATTGAAACTGTGTTTCAGTCTAGGTTGTGTTCAGGGCTGGTCTCTGTCAGGGAACAGATGACATGTCTGTGCTTGAAGCTGTTTTGCAGTGTGGATTCAACACCTCCCCCACACCATAGAAACAGCAGAGTGCTGCTTTGAACACAGAACACAGAAACAAACTTCCTCTTTAACAGGACTGTGCAAAAATCATGAATCAGTCATTACAGACTTTTTACAGTTAGATGAACTTTATAAAAATAGTTTAAACTAAAATAATTTTTACATGTTTATAGTGGTTTTTCTTTAACTCAACACATAAAACAGGGTTAAAGTAACACACTTTTAGTATTATGCAGTATGCGACCCAAGCAGACTCAGTCTGTCTATATGATGCATCTACGTGGTATTAACACCACACTGTCACACCTAACAGAAACATCAACAGCATGTTGCAAGTGTGCATTAGATTCATCTGCTGTAAGCTTCCCTCTCAAACTACCTCCGCCCTGCACAAACAACTGAAGTATGTGGGTGGAGTATAAGTACTTCCCTGTGGAGCTCAGCTTAACTCAGTTTTGGGAGTTGAAATTTTAAACATAAACACTTCCCTTTTACTTCCATAATGGAAGTATTTTTATTTCTCTCATACCAAACGAAAAAGGAGTGAACAGCACACAATGCCTCTAATGTCTGTCATCTGACTCATGTGGAAAGTCCAGTGTCTCATTTCCCTACAGGGAAATGAGAAAGCACGCAGCCATGATGACTGCCTGCATGTGCTTGTTTTATCTGTCATCATCCCCTATCACCGACCACAGCTCATGGTAAAAGTCTTGATGTTGTATAACTGTGTTTGTGTACTTAAGCAGAATATAAAACTACACTATTTACCTGTTAAACATTATTTATTTATCTCTGAAGATAAGAAATGGTTCAATAAGGAGAGACCATGAATTAGTAAAGTGCAGAGTTTGAGTAAGAACTTGAC
>JAQSNX010008525.1:0-11234 GCA_029532605.1 Oreochromis grahami
CTCCGGGGCCACTTGGGAGGCAGGTGCCCTGGCCCCGGCCCGGGGCTCGGTCACTCAGGCACAGCTGGCTCCCGGGGGAGCTCCGGGCCGTCACTGAAACCCCCCCCTGGCTTTTTTCCGCGGCTGCTAGTGACCCCTCATCGGGGACTCCTCAGCTCTTTCTGGGATATGGCGCGGCTGCCCCTTTTGGTTTTCCCTTTGGTCTCTTGTGTTCTGGGGGCTTGGACGTCGGGTTTTTTGATCTCCTCCATCCGGGTCATGCCCTGGAGGGCGGGGCAGGGCCCCCACACCCTTAGCAGATCATTACATGAAGGAACCCTTTTAAAAACAAGCGCGTTATACTCACAGGTGTACACACGGGTGATCACACACAAACTACCCCCTTTTTTGGCTCTTACCTAAAGCACACTGTGCGCGTCATTTTACGCTGCACTAATGTCTAACATTTAGTATTTCTGTCATTTTCCCCATAGATCGTGATGTTTTTTTTCTCTCTTTTTTTCTGCTTGCTTTCTCTTTTTTTCTCAACAGGTGATCCAGGTGTCAATATATGTTTTTTTTTTTGTCTGCTTATTCTGTTGGTTTTTTTTTTTTCCCCTTTTTTCCCCCTCCCTCTTCCCCGCTGTTTTTCTTTCCCTCTTTCTTTCTCCCTTTTTCCCCCAGTTAAGTCTGTCCCTATTCGGGTGAAAATAAAATAAAAAAAAAAAAGGTGAATCAAATGGACCTTTGGCAAGGCTTGGTCCTTTGGGGGATAAATCCTTCTTTTTCTGTTTCAGACAATAATTCTGATGGCAAAAGCCCCAAACGGACGGGAAAAAAAAAAAAAAGAGTAGTCAGGTAGGCTGTAGCATTTAAATATGCTTAGTTGGGATTGAAAGGGTCCAAGTGAAAATATCCCCTGATGTCATTACACAGTCAACACCAGCCTGAACTACTGATACAAGGTAGGCAAAATCCATGTTTCCCTGTTGTTTTCCAAATTTGCCCCTAATATCTGATTGTACCGGATTCCAAAAAAGTTGGGACACTAAACAAATTGTGAATAAAAACTGAATGCAATGATGTGGAGATGGCAAATGTGAATATTCCATTCAGAACAGAACGTAGGTGACAGATCAAAAGTTTAATCCAAGAAAATGTATCATTTAAAGGAAAAATATGTTGATTCAAAATTTCACGGTGTCAACAAATCCCAAAAAGTTGGGACAAGTAGCAATAAGAGGCTGGAAAAAGTAAATGTGAGCATAACGAAGAGCTGGAAGACCAATTAACACTAATTAGGTTAATTGGCAACATGATTGGGTATAAAAAGAGCTTCTCAGAGCGGCAGTGTCTCTCAGAAGCCAAGATGGGTGAGGATCACCAATTCCCACAATGTTGCGCAGAAAGATAGTGGAGCAATATCAGAAAGGTGTTACCCAGCGAAAAATTGCAAAGACTTTGCAGTTATCATCATCAACTGTGCATAACATCATCCGAAGATTCAGAGAATCTGGAACAATCTCTGTGCGTAAGGGTCAAGGGCGTAAACCCATACTGGACGCCCGTGATCTCCGGGCCCTTAAACGACACTGCACCACAAACAGGAATGCTACTGTAAAGGAAATCACAGAATGGGCTCAGGAATACTTCCAGAAACCATTGTCAGTGAACACAATCCACCGTGCCATCCGCCGTTGCCAGCTGAAACTCTACAGTGCAAAGAAGAAGCCATTTCTAAGCAAGATCCACAAGCTCAGGCGTTTTCACTGGGCCAGGGATCATGTAAAATGGAGTGTGGCAAAATGGAAGACTGTTCTGTGGTCAGACGAGTCACGATTCGAAGTTCTTTTTGGAAATGTGGGACGCCATGTCATCCGGACCAAAGAGGACAAGGACAACCCAAGTTGTTATCAACGCTCAGTTCAGAAGCCTGCATCTCTGATGGTATGGGGTTGCATGAGTGCGTGTGGCATGGGCAGCTTGCATGTCTGGAAAGGCACCATCAATGCAGAAAAATATATTCAGGTTCTAGAACAGCATATGCTCCCATCCAGACGTCATCTCTTTCAGGGAAGACCCTGCATTTTTCAACAAGATAATGCCAGACCACATTCTGCATCAATCACAACATCATGGCTGCGTAGGAGAAGGATCCGGGTACTGAAATGGCCAGTCTGCAGTCCAGATCTTTCACCTATAGAGAACATTTGGCGCATCATAAAGAGGAAGGTGCGACAAAGAAGGCCCAAGACGATTGAACAGTTAGAGGCCTGTATTAGACACGAATGGGAGAGCATTCCTATTGCTAAACTTGAGAAACTGGTCTCCTCGGTCCCCAGACGTCTGTTGAGTGTTGTAAGAAGAAGGGGAGATGCCACACAGTGGTGAAAATGGCCTTGTCCCAACTTTTTTGGGATTTGTTGACACCATGACATTTTGAATCACCATATTTTTCCCTTCAGATGATAAATTTTCTCAGTTTCAACTTTTGTGCCGTGATTTATGTTCTATTCTGAATAAAATATTGACATTTGCCATCTCCACATCATTGCATTCAGTTTTTATTCACAATTTGTTTAGTGTCCCAACTTTTTGGAATCCGGTTTGTATCACCGTTATATTGGCACAAAAGACTTTGAATGCTTAACATAATGTGATGTAAGTGGTTTGTTTTTGTAATTCATAATAAGCAAAAACATGGAGTATTTTTTCCTCCCTTCGTTTGAATAGTTGGTTAACATTTTACTACTAAAGGCAAAGCTGACATTTGACGATCTGAAGCGAGTCTATTCAGGACACTGTCATGTGGTTATAAAGGTATTAGCACAAACTAAAACCCAGATTGTGACCTTCTATACTCATGTGTAACTATTACACTGAATACTTTGTTTCATTTGGTCTGTCGCACACTGTAGCTATGAAAAAATGGTGTAGTCATGGTAACTGGTTAAAATGATTTTCGGCTTAAAGCTAGGATTAGGTTAAGGCGATATAATTTAAGTTGAGGTTTAGCAACCAAGCAGTTTATTTAAGTGTGGAGTAAACCACTGGTCATGGTCAAATAACACAAATTGTAGCCTTAAAGTGAAAACCCTTCTCAGTATAATACTTCCTGGAACCTGAGAAATATTTTTTTCCACAATGATGCCTCTTGTACATCGTCTTATTATCTTTGGGGAGACACCTGTGTCATTTCTGCTCAAAAAAGAACTTGCTTGTTGAACAAAAGTAACTTTAAGTCAAAATTCGGCAGGGGTATGAATAATTATGGGCTTAACTGTATATGACCCTATATATGAAGAGGGAGAGTATGCATAATATGCAAACGGCTACCAAACAGACATCATAATTCGTCATAGAATGAGAACAGGACAAATCAACAATTGACACTAATTAATATTATATTATTGTATATATTGTTTGGAGTTTAGCCCTTTAAGACCTACCATAGAACCAAGTCCGCCAGAGCTTATATTATATTTTTACATGCTGTGGAGCCACTTTTGGGAGTATTTCAAGTTGCTATACATCAATACAACCATTATAGCCCAAATTTTAATAATATGCATACATATAAGTGCATAGTAATTACACAAATTGCAAAAAAGTGCAATAAACTACAAAAAAATTGAAAATCGTTTTTGTTTTTTTAACATATATTTCTAGTTAGAGAAATTTAAGAGGCTTATCCCTCAAAACTGTAAATACAAAAAAG
Organism: Oreochromis grahami; assembly: GCA_029532605.1. Classification (NCBI taxonomy): domain Eukaryota; kingdom Metazoa; phylum Chordata; class Actinopteri; order Cichliformes; family Cichlidae; genus Oreochromis; species Oreochromis grahami. The sequence continues at coordinate 3,698 of JAQSNX010008525.1, forward strand.
TTGCACAAACTAGTTTCCCACCACAGGAAATTTATTTGAAGTGTCTTCATAGTTTTACTTTTGAAATACACCAATTTTTATATACTGCAGGAAAAACGAAAATAAATATTATAGTGCAAATTTGCAAAAAAGCAGCATATGCATCAAAATAAACTATTTCCAGCAGTGCAATTTGAGTTCTAAGCATCCCAGAAACGACACAGAAAGTCATAAAGTCAAAGATAACTTTTAAAAACACTAGTATAGGCTCTGAGGCCCTGACAGTAAAAAAAACTACATTTCCGCGAAATGACGTCACCTCCGGTTTCGGGCAGGTAATGGCGGACATGCGAAAGTTCGCGCTGACGTCTATTCCAACGTAGGAAGTGTTATGAACAGCTGATCGGATCGGCAAAGCGTGTTTCTGGAATATTATGTTTTTGTTGCTGCAAGCGCTTTTTATGCAGTTTTTGCAAAGCTATATGTGGAAGAAAACCGTGACCTAGGACAAGCTGATGGCATAAGATGTAAGTACAACTTCTCCAGTTTCATATGCAAAAAAAAATTATTGCGCTAGCTTACGTGGTTGCAGTGAGAGGGATTTAAAAATAGACACACAAATTGTAGCGGGGGCGCTACGCTCGGCTCTAAAGGGTTAGTCTCTTACTGTTACTATTTTTACCATTTCTTCTTGGAGGAACTGTAACCCACATAATTAGGGATTAAGAAAGTATTCTGATTCTTCATGTTTTAGGATACATGACCTGCCATTATCCAATGACACATCTGCTTACCTGTATCTTTTGCTCGTTTCTCCTTGTAGGAGCCATAATTAAATGTATTGAATTTTAATGATCACTGGGTTTTCATTTGTTTGGCTATGGTGATGTGTAACGAGAGTCACGTGGGACATTAAGAGGGCGTTGTCAGTCTGTCTTTCACTGGTTTGATTTTGACAGAGAGGAGGGCTGGGTAGCTGTAGTTTTTGTTGAACGCAGCACAACGAGTTTCCCCTTGTTGCATTAGAGCTGTGATGTTTTAAGAGTTTGAATCGCGAGCCGATCACATTGCTCTGTAAACTTTTCAAGCACTTTAATAAACAAGGAAGCAATTCCACCTCTCGCATTATTGCGTACAGTTGACAGCGCATCAGGCAAATAGGCAGGCTCCACCCCCAGCCTCTAGCGACTGTGGAAGTCGCTACACTCCTCCTCTTCTTTTCTTTTTTTAAACTTTAAAAACGGGTTGTGTGTGAGACTTTAAATCAACAAAATATAAAATATACATTTTAACTTGTTATTGATCCCTTTACCCCGAGTCCTAAAGTGTATATTTATTTTCTTACTCTTCTTATATTTGTTGTTTGTTTACTTACACTGCTGTAACCGGAGCCTCGTCGTCACGTCTCTCTATATACTGGACTGTAAGTAGCGGAGATGACAATAAAGTTTACTTTGACTTCAGCAGGCGCACCGAGGGCTCTCGCGCTCACTTTCCGCGTATAGAATTTTGAAAAAACATCGGTGCAAGTCTGTATCATAATGTCTGCTGTTTTCGTGTTTGTTGGTTTGTTTTTATTGTTTTATTTTGCGAGTTGGTTATTAGATGCTGCGCCAGCCAGCCAGAGAATCCCCCGCCGCCCCGCCCTCTCCTCCCTGTGCCGCAAGCAGCAGGCGCACCCCGCAAACGGAGGGCGCCCTTACTCCCAGCAAATGGGCGATAGAAAACCGATCGGTGCCTACGACATTCCCAATATGCGCTGGCATGGTGTCGGGGCAGCATGAGTACGAGCAAATATTTTTTTTTTTTTTTTTTTTTTTTTTTTGGCCGATGCCGCCCCGGGCAACCGCCCGTGTCGCCCGTATCTAAAACCGCTACTGTTTATAGTTATGTTAAAGTGATATCAGAAACAGATGGCAAACTACGGCAGACTAAAGCAAATGCAGCTCCTTAACGCACATTGTGATACCACTGAATACAAACCGGATTCCAAAAAAGTTGGGACACTAAACAAATTGTGAATAAAAACTGAATGCAATGATGTGGAGATGGCAAATGTCAATATGTTATTCAGAATAGAACATAAATCACGGAACAAAAGTTGAAACTGAGAAAATTTATCATCTGAAGGGAAAAATATGGTGATTCAAAATGTCATGGTGTCAACAAATCCCAAAGAAGTTGGGACAAGGCCATTTTCACCACTGTGTGGCATCTCCCCTTCTTCTTACAACACTCAACAGACATCTGGGGACCGAGGAGACCAGTTTCTCAAGTTTAGCAATAGGAATGCTCTCCCATTCGTGTCTAATACAGGCCTCTAACTGTTCAATTGTCTTGGGCCTTCTTTGTCGCACCTTCCTCTTTATGATGCGCCAAATGTTCTCTATAGGTGAAAGATCTGGACTGCAGACTGGCCATTTCAGTACCCGGATCCTTCTCCTACGCAGCCATGATGTTGTGATTGATGCAGAATGTGGTCTGGCATTATCTTGTTGAAAAATGCAGGGTCTTCCCTGAAAGAGATGACGTCTGGATGGGAGCATATGCTGTTCTAGAACCTGAATATATTTTTCTGCATTGATGGTGCCTTTCCAGACATGCAAGCTGCCCATGCCACACGCACCCATACCATCAGAGATGCAGGCTTCTGAACTGAGCGTTGATAACAACTTGGGTTGTCCTTGTCCTCTTTGGTCCGGATGACATGGCGTCCCACATTTCCAAAAAGAACTTCGAATCGTGACTCGTCTGACCACAGAACAGTGTTCCATTTTGCCACACTCCATTTTACATGATCCCTGGCCCAGTGAAAATGCCTGAGCTTGTGGATCTTGCTTAGAAATGGCTTCTTCTTTGCACTGTAGAGTTTCAGCTGGCAACGGCGGATGGCACGGTGGATTGTGTTCACTGACAATGGTTTCTGGAAGTATTCCTGAGCCCATTCTGTGATTTCCTTTACAGTAGCATTCCTGTTTGTGGTGCAGTGTCGTTTAAGGGCCTGGAGATCACGGGCGTCCAGTATGGGTTTACGCCCTTGACCCTTACGCACAGAGATTGTTCCAGATTCTCTGAATCTTCGGATGATGTTATGCACAGTTGATGATAACTGCAAAGTCTTTGCAATTTTTCGCTGGGTAACACCTTTCTGATATTGCTCCACTATCTTTCTGCGCAACATTGTGGGAATTGGTGATCCTCTACCCATCTTGGCTTCTGAGAGACACTGCCGCTCTGAGAAGCTCTTTTTATACCCAATCATGTTACCAATTAACCTAATTAGTGTTAATTGGTCTTCCAGCTCTTCGTTATGCTCAAATTTACTTTTTCCAGCCTCTTATTGCTACTTGTCCCAACTTTTTTGGGATTTGTTGACACCGTGAAATTTTGAATCAACATATTCCTTTAAAATGATACATTTTCTCGGAATAAACTTTTGATCTGTCACCTACGTTCTGTTCTGAATGGAATATTCACATTTGCCATCTCCACATCATCGCATTCAGTTTTTATTCACAATTTTAGTGTCCCAACTTTTTTGGAATCCGGTTTGTAATTCTAAACAGTCTCTATTATTCTCTTATTTCAAATTATGTAACTTTTATGATTTAAAGGGCACCTAATATCATTTAAATTATATTGTTTCTGTAAATGGCACAAGTTTTGTTCATGTTTATTGTTTGTCAAGTCGGTGGACTGAATGTGAAGACGAAATTTAGCATTAAAGGCTGTCTTTTGTACCTTTTTTTAAAAAAAAAAAAAAAAAAATACTACCTTATATTTGCTGGTCTACCTATTGTTCCCCTCAAAATTTGAAAACCATTTCCATATTTTCAGTGGTTTGAATTATTGCATCCGTATCGTGACAAAATATGTGAGGTAAACATGGTTGCAGATGAAATAATGTATTTCTTGCTAATGAAATCTTCTATAAAGTACCTGTTAATATCAGACTTGGTATAATTAATCGAGGATCTTTTATTTTGTGTAAACTATTTTCCCTGTTTACACAGCACGGGTGGCACGGTGGTTAGCACTGTTGCCGCACAGCAAGAAGGTCCTGAGTTCAATTCCACCATCAGGCCTGGGTCTTTCTGTGTGGAGTTTGCATGTTCTCCCCGTGTTTGCGTGGGTTCCCTCCGGGTACTCTGGCTTCTTCCCACCGTCCAAAGACATGCAGCTTGTGGGGATAGGTTAATTGGATAATCCAAATTACCACTAGGTGTGAATGTGAGTGCGAATGGTTGTCTGTCCCTGTGTGTTAGCCCTGCGACAGACTGGCGACCTGTCCAGGGCGTACCCCGCCTCTCGCCCTATGACAGCTGGGATAGGCTCCAGCGCCCCCCGCAACCCTGAAAAGGATAAGCGGAAGCGAATGGATGGATATGTTCCCTGTCTTCTGCCATCTATGGCTACTAAATAATCATAGTAGGATTATTCATGCACTTACTCTCACTCAGTGTTTGCACAGCTGCCTGCACATCTGCGTCTGTTTGTTTTTTAAGTTTGCCCACTCCCCAATCTGTTATTTTGCTTGTTTCTCACACTTGCATATTTCAGATCAGCAAACAAATTTTAATGTCAGACAAAAATAACCTGAAAAAATACAAAGTGAGCTTTTTAAAATGTTGTTTATTGAATTTTCAGTTCCTGACAAGAGTTGCGCAACCAGTAATTAGATTTAGGGGGAAAATATGATCAGGTAGTTTTGGAGTATAGTTATTATGCATAAAAACTAAGAAATCAGAAAAGTACAGCAAATGCTTTTTCATAGTACTGTATTTCTGTAATTGACATGGTGTTACTCATTTAGGCTAATCCAAAACAGCTGACTGGCACATCCAGGCACATGGTCAGGGAGAGCTTGGTCTGCTTTTGCTTTGTTTTCTATTGCTATTCTCACTCAGGCACTTTTATTTAATTGTTGAAAGTCAAAATAATGATCAAGATCAATCATAATTGTGCAGCTTGGACATTTTGTTTTTCTGTTTAGCAATTTAATTGAAAACTTTTAAAGACATTATTGTTTCACAGTATAATCTTCACGTGCTTCATCTGAAGCACACTTTCAGTGTACTCACTACCTAATTTATAGCCAAAGTATTCACTCTGTGTCTGTACTGTTTCGCTAGCTTAGCTTAGCTCGTAGCCGACTCATTAGCACCATGGCTACTTCACCTGTCCCTCCTGCACTTTCCTGCTCATTGTGTCAGATGTTTAGTTATTCCTCGGCCTCCTTTAGCAGTAATGATACCTGTAACAAATGTAGCATATCTGCAGCTCTGGAGGCCAGGATTATTGAATTGGAGACTCTGCTTCACACCCTTCAGCCAGCCCCCTGTAGCTGGTGCAGCCGAAGATAGCGTAAGCCTTGCTAGCTGTTCCCCGGCAGACCCCAAGCAGCTGGGGAAAGAGGGCGGCTGGGTGACGGTGAGGAGGAAGTATAGTCTTAAACAGAAGCCCCAGGTACACCACCAACCTGTTCATGTGTCTAACCGTTTTCCCCACTCGGTGACACACCTGCCAGTGGTCAAACTCTGGTAAATGGTGATTCTGTTCTCAGACATGTGAAGCGAGAGACACCAGCAACCATAGTCAATTGTCTTCCAGGGGCCAGAGCAGGCGACATTGAGGGAAATTTAAAACTGCTGGCTAAGGGTAAACGTAAATTCAGTAAAATCATAATTCACGTCGGCAGTAATGACACCCGGTTACGGCAATCGGAGGTCACTAAAATCAATATTGAATCAGTGTGCAACTTTGCCAAAACAATATCGGACTCTGTAGTTTTCTCTGGTCCCCTCCCCAATCAGACCAGGAGTGACATGTTTAGCCGCATGTTCTCCTTAAATTGTTGGCTGTCTGAGTGGTGTCCAAGAAACGATGTGGCCTTCCTAGATAATTGGCAAACCTTCTGGAGGAAACCTGGTCTTGTTAGGAGAGACGGCATCCATCCCACTTTGGATGGAGCAGTTGTCATTTCTAGAAATATGGACAAATTTATTAACCCCCCCCCCCAAAATATGACTACCCAGAGTTGGGACCAGCAGAGTTAGTCTTACACGCCTCTCTGCAGCTTCTCTCCACCTGCTACCCCCCCCCCCAAAAAAAACCCATCTCCATTGAGACTGTATCAGCTCCCAAACAGACAAAAAACCAGCAATAAACAACTTAAACATATAAAAAATCACAAAGAAAGAACAATACAGTATCCACATCTGAACCAAAGAGTAAAACAGTGAAATGTGGATTATTAAATATTAGGTCTCTCTCCTCCATGTCTCTATTACTACATCAGTGATGTGTCGGTGAACGAAACAGCTCTTACAACCGACTCTTTTAAGTGAACGACGTGAGCCGTGGGTTTTTTTTTTTTTGTTTGTTTGTTTGTTTGTTTGTTTGTTTGTTTTTTTTTTTTTCCCCCTTTCTCTCACTCTCTCGCACTTTTTTTTTTCCGCTTCACTCCACACGCAAGCCTTGTGCTTTGCTTGGAAGAGGGGCGGTAGTTACACTTGCAGTAGCACAACAGAGCGGGAGGGAAAGAGAGCCAGGGACAACAACGTCACATTAGAAAGGTATAGTAATCATCCACAACTATTTTCAGTTGCGGATGATAAAGGATTCAGAAAGTTTATTCATGCAGATCCATATGACAGAGAATGTGCATCTTCTTTTTGTTTTAATTTATATTTAATTGTGTTGTGGTTTGCAGTGTTTTGTTTCACTTTAAATTTGTTTAAAAGGAAAAAGATGAACATTTAAATAGTTAAAAGTTGAAATGTAAATGGTGGTTTGTTGTATTATGATTTATTACATTTTATGTGGAGTGAATAAATAAAAGTACATTTACGGTGGCTGCTAGACAGGGGCGGATCTAGAGAAAATTTCTTAGGGTGACATGAGGGTGGCAAAGAAATCAAATGGGGTGGCAAAATCAAAGCCTTTTTTTTTTTTTTTTTTTTTTTTTTTCCCAAACACATATGCAGGTGGTTACTTATGGTTAAAATGATTCAAATGCAGTAAGTATACACGTTTTTCATATAAATATATTCAATAACTTGTCTGTAGCCCACATAATTACACACTTTAGTTACATAAAACATGTGAGTTTTGATGCTATGTACTGTACAGCCTGTATAATAAATATGTAGCACAATAAGTATAAAATCCAGAAAGCTACACAACATGGGGCGGTTCATTTACAAACAAGTCTAACTTAAGTTTCACACTTTTTTTTTTTTTTTGTTAGAAAACAATCACATTGTTAGATGCTTAAATTACACAAAATGTCAGAAATCTGCACTGTCATGAACAAAAATTTAAACCTAATTTTTCATGATTTGTTGGATTAACCCACTGAGGTCTGAAATGCAACGGGCCATTTTTGACTCCTTTTTGAGTTTACGTTTGTATTTCACCCTCAAATTGTTTCATTTTATTTTTTCCCCTTGCCTTGTTTAGTATCATTCTTTTCAGCTCAACTGAATTTAGCTTTTTTTTTTTTCACTGACACACTGCATTAGTATTACTGATCTGAAATCACACAAAGAACTTAAAA
>JAQSNX010008526.1:0-12855 GCA_029532605.1 Oreochromis grahami
TTCTAAGGCCTGTTGCCAGGCAACCTATCCCTGAACTTAGTTTCACTCTGTCTGTTGCTCATACTCTACAAAAAAACATCCAGTTTCCTGTCGGAATGTGACGTAGTCTCAAAGCTGGCCTTCTTTTATACCTAAAACAATATAATCAGCAAAATAAGCCTTAAAATATATATTAATTTCATGACTATCCCCACTAGTGAAGACAACACTGCCCCCCGAGGTCTGCAGCGCTGTTGAAAAGGCTCTGGAGGTCCCTGTATTAAGCACGTAAACCTGTGACAGAAAAATCACAAAACCACCACAGACTGTTTTCCTTCGTGTTGATGAAGGAAATGCTGAGCTGGCATGTAAAAGGGCATTTATTCCCTTCAAGGACCTGAAGCTCCATAAAGCACCCCTCCAATAGCCAAACCCATCTGTTCTCTGATTGGATAGTTAAATTTGTGATTGACATGACATTGGCCAATCAGATGAAAGGAAGAAAAATAGGGTCAAAATTCATACTTGTAACTTGAAACTTGAGTGCAGAGTTTCACACGTATTTTTTGGCTAAGGCCACACACAAATTTTCTTTACACATACAAAACTGATTTACGAGTACAAAATATTTATGACCACAATTTGAGCCCATAAGAGCCCCCTTCTGTTTATGCTTGTTTTCTTCTTTTTTGCCATCAGGTGAACTATTAGATTTTCTGTGTCTTTTCTCTTTGTTCCTCTTCGCCTCTGTTTTTCTTTCCCCCTCCTTCTCTTGAACTTCTCTTGTCCCTTGTCTATGTCTTTTGCCTTTCCTATCCCCATTCATGTCTGTTCCATTTGTAACAACTTAAAAGTTAAAAAACAATAATGATAATAGGAATCAGTAGACCAGTATGGCAAAGCCGTAATGATCCACTTGGAAAAATAAATCTGTTGGGCATTTTTCATGGCCTTCAGACAGTAATCCTGATTGCTACAGTGCCGGACAGGCAAAAAACAAACAAACAAAAAAACAACAACAAGAAAACCAAAAAACTTTTGTTTGACTAGAATTAGGGACAGGAACCCCGACAGCTTCTTTCCAAAGAGAGGGCACATGTTGGATTTGCAAGGATTTATTAAAAATAACCTCAAATACAGGAGTTCTTTAGCATAGATTTTAATTAGGCAGCCACTAATGTTATCAGGAGCCTGGCTTTTGTGCACATTAACTGTATGGAAGGCCTTTTGGACGTCACTGAGTTCAATCATAAAGTGCTGAGTGTCTTTCAGTTTCTGTTTCAGTTCCAAAAATATCGTTGCTAAAATCAGAAGAACTAAAACAAGCAGAAAACATATTCAAGCGTTTGAAAAATCTTTGTCTGAATTAAAACCATCTAAAATGATCTGACTGCTGCTCTGCGGATTTGGAAGCCCTTCTATGGCTTTCATACATGTCCAGGCAGACCCCAAATTTTTTGCAGCAAATTTGCTTTCAAGAAAGTTTCTGTAACTCTGTTTTGCTTTCAGGATCTTGATTTTCAGGTTTGGTGGCTGTCTGAAAGTAGGAAACAGCTCCTCTTTAAAAGCCTGTTTCTTTTCTTTAAACAGGATTTTGCACTTTTGGTGACCCATGGCCAGTGTTGGGAAGGTTACTTTTAAAATGTATTCCACTACAGATTACAGATTACATGCCCCAAAATGTATTTTGTAACATATTCCATAACTTTACTCAATGAGAGTAATGTATTCTGAATACTTTGGATTACTTAATATATTATGCTTTTTACAACTACATGAATGTACTATTGCTGTGTGATTTATTACTATTACTGAAGGCTACTCGCCATACCAATACCAACTAGATTTTTAAATCTTAATATAAATGAGTAACAGTAGGTTGACATTAGGTAAGGCTGCACTTTTTGCAGCGATCTCGTATAGAAAACTATTCCACGTGTATACAAAACAGGTCCGCGGCTCGAACCGTAGTAAAGGGACCTCTGGCTAATACGTCGGGTTCTGTGTTGGGCTCATAGCCGAAAAATAGCTTTACTTTGTTGTCTGTGTCAAGTTTGAGACAGAGAGAGGCATTGAAAGGCTGCTCCAACTGAACTTATTGTTTCGGAGGAAAACACGAACACAGTGTACAGTCGAGTCTGAATAGCTTACTTACAACTGGGCTCGTCAGGCACTCTTCTTGGCTGCAGTGGTTATTATTATATTTACATGCTTCCAGCTCCTGTTTCTGCTCGATGACAACTCGTACTTTTCCACTCTCCTTTTTCTTCCTCCTCAGAGACACATAACGGGTATGGCAGTCCATTCTCCCTGCAGCATGGACTACACTGCCCACGAGGCTACATTCTTTAGAGCTATGCCTGTAACACTCTGCCTATTGCCTTCATATTAAATCATTTTTGAATAATTTTTAAAAGTATTTCTTCAAGTTATTATGCCGGTTGGAAGTATTGGTGACATGGGCCGTGAGATTGAGACGCAGACATTAGAGCCTCTTAATGCGTGTTTTGTTTGGTTTTCCACCGCGTGGAATTGCCAAAAATAGACAGAGCATAGCCTAATATATGAAACATAATCCATTTATTTCAACAAAGTAACTTCTGAATACAATCCTTTTAAATGGTAACTGTAACAGAATACAGTTACTCATATTTTGTATTTTAAATACGTAACGGCGGTACATGTATTCCGTTAATCCCCAACACTGCCCATGGCTTATTGTTAGAGTACTCTTTAACACGCTCACGAAGTATAAACATGTCTTTACAAAAAACTGCATATGAGCGAGTAACATCCACCAGGGCATCAAGATCATCTCTACAAGACTGGGTAAACACTTCCCAATCTGTACATATGTCATATTTATGCTATTTATGCTACTGAGGAAGTGGCTGACATCCAGAAATCCTGTGAGTGGCTGGACTGGAATTTTTTTTATATAGCTCCAAATCACAACAACAGTTGCCTCAAGGTGCTCAACATAACATAACAGCAGGGTGCAAGATGCTAGCAGGCAGGGGACACACAGAATGCCATAACCAAGTTCCCAGCATAGTATACAGGAACATCTGTGTTGAGAATGGCCTGGAAGTCTTGAGAGAACTTTCAGGCTGAGCTAAATGACCGAGCTAAGAACCTGTGGGACTTTCAGATACGGAGACCCACTGGTGATGGCTAACCAACCAACCTCTGCTGGACAAGCAGAGTAAGCTGTAGTGATAGATGTAGCGATACTGAGTGAGAGCAACATCAGGAAGAAGAAACGCGAGAAGCTTGAGGAATACCAAGAGCTGAGAGAGTTTGGGGGATTTTTTTATGACCTATAAACTCTGAATTCATATATACGTATATACACTATATCCCTTTCCTGTAATGTTTAGAGCACATATAAATAATATCACTCGGTCTTCCTATTTTCATCTTCATAATATTAACCGCCTTTGTCCTTCACTGACTTCAAACAGTACCATCATACTTGTCAATGCTCTTGTCACATCCCGTTTAGATTACTGTCATTCTCCTCTCTATGGTCAATCTCATACATCTCTCCATAAATTGCAGTTAGTTCAAAATACAGCTGCTTGTATTTTATCCAGAATTAGATCCAATGAACATATAACACCTGTTCTTAAAAAGCTCCATTGGCTTCCAATTCACCTCCTTGTCAATTTCAAGATCCTGCTTCTTACTTTCAAAGCACGTTATAACCTCGCTCCTCCATATTTATCTGACCTTCTCCATATATACACACCTCCTCGTACACTCTTCTCTTCTTCAGCTTTCCTTCTGTCTGTTCCACCTGCTCGCTGGACTACCATGGGACTCAGAGCCTTTAGTTGTCCTGCCCCGAGACTTTGGAATGCACTTCCTCCAGATCTTTGGACTACAAACTCTCTCATTGACACGGATTCTGAAAGGGACTCAGGCGCAGGCCAGGGTTTTCCTTTAAGTGAAAGACAGTGCGTTTATTCACAGTGAACACAACACCAGGTGACTTTGTACAATGTACAGGGAAAAGGGGGTCCAGGTCGCCAGGGTCCGTGGGGGAATGGGGATCAGGGAAAAAGTGCTCGACACTCTCTGTACAGAAGCTCAAAAATCTCCTCCTCAGTCACTCCTCTCGTAGTTGGGTTCCAGAAATGATGTATACACAGAAAGGTCAGGTTAGCTGAATAATCACGAAGCGGGATACAGACTCAGGCTTGCAGATTTACTAGTTGACTGACGCTGATAGCTCAACGATCCAGTGAAGACCAGCGTAGATTCACCATCTTAAGTAGTACTGCAATGAGCTGGAATCAGCAGCCGGTGCGGTGATGAAAGCAGGGAGCCCACAATGAGCATCGCCGCGGCGAAAGAGAGAGAGAGCAAAACCAAAACAAACATATTGCCTAATAGAGGGTCTGCCAGGGAGGCACAGGGACCATGACAGTACCCCCCCCCCCTCAACGGGAGCCTCCCGGTGACCCACCAGGCTTACCAGGATGAGACCGGTGGAAGGCCTGCAGCATACGCTTGTCCAGGATGGCAGCCCGCGGAACCCAGGAGTGTTCCTCAATACCATAGCCCTCCCAGTCCAGCAGGTACTGGAAGCCATGCCCGCGGCGGCAAGAGTCCATAATCCGCGTAATGGAATAGGCAGGCAAGCCATCCACGATCCGCATGGGAGGAGAGGGCCTGGAAGGAGGGCACAGGGGGCTACCCTGGACAGATTTAATCTGGGAGACGTGGAACACATTGTGAATTAATCAACGAATGACCAAGACAGACTTTTAATTCATTTGAAAGCCTGATGCTTAGCCTCGTCCACCCCAGCTGTAAAACTCAGAAACCAGTCTTACTTGTTATCATCTATCGTCCACCTGGGCCTTACACAGAGTTTCTCTCTGATTTCTCAGACTTTTTATCTGATTTAGTGCTCAGCTCAGATAAAATAATTATTGTGGGTGATTTTAACATCCATGTAGATGCTAAAAATGACAGCCTCAACATCGCATTTAATCTGTTATTAGACTCAATTGGCTTCTCTCAAAATGTAAAAGAACCCACCCACCACTTTAATCACACTCTAGATCTTGTTTTAACGTATGGCATAGAAACTGAACATTTAACAGTGTTTCCTGAAAACCCTCTGCTGTCTGATCATTTCCTGATAACATTTACATTTACAATAATTGATTACACAGCAGTGGAGAGTAGACTTTATCACAGTAGATGTCTTTCTGAAAGTGCTGTAACTAAGTTTAAGAATATAATCCACCCACTGTTATCATCTTCAATGCCCTGTACCAACATAGAGCAGAGCAGCTATCTGAACACTACTCCAACAGAGGTCGATTATCTTGTTAATAATTTTACCTCCTCACTACGTACGACTCTGGATGCTGTAGCTCCTGTGAAAACTAAGGCCTCAAATCCAAGTCCCTGACTCCGTGGTATAATTCTCAAACACGTAGCCTAAAGCAGATAACTCGTAAGCTGGAGAGGAAATGGCGTGTCACAAATTTAGAGGATCATCATTTAGCCTGGAGAAATAGTTTGCTGCTTTATAAGAAAGCCCTCCGCAAAGCCAGAACATCTTACTATTCGTCACTGATTGAAGAAAATAAGAACAACCCCAGGTTTCTCTTCAGCACTGTAGCCAGGCTGACAAAAAGTCAGAGCTCTACTGAGCCAACAATCCCTTTAACGTTAACTAGTAATGACTTCATGAACTTCTTCACAAATAAAATTTTTATCATTAGAGAAAAATTACCAATAATCATCCCACAGATGTAATATTATCTACAGCTACTTTTAGTACCATCGATGTTAAGTTAGACTCTTTTTCTCCAATTGATCTTTCTGAGTTAACTTCAATAATTAATTCCTCCAAACCATCAACGTGTCTTTTAGACCCCATTCCTACTAAACTGCTCAAAAGAAGTCCTGCCATTAATTAATGCTTCAATCTTAAATATGATCAACCTATCTCTAATAATCGGCTATGTACCACAGGCCTTCAAGGTGGCTGTAGTTAAACCTTTACTTAAAAAGCATCTCTAGACCCAACTGTCTTAGCTAATTATAGGCCAATCTCCAACCTTCTTTTCATATCAAACATCCTTGAAAGAGTAGTTGTCAAACAGCTAACTGATCATCTGCAGAGGAATGGCTTATTTGAAGAGTTTCAGTCAGGTTTCAGAGCTCATCACAGCACAGAAACAGCTTTAGTGAAGGTTACAAATGATCTTCTTATGGCCTCTGACAGTGGACTCATCTCTGTGCTTGTCCTGCTAGACCTCAGTGCTGCGTTCGATACTGTCGACCATAATATCCTATTAGAGCGATTAGAACATGCTGTAGGTATTACAGGTACTGCACTGCAGTAGTTTGTATCATATCTATCTAATAGACTCCAATTTGTACATGTAAATGGAGAGTCCTCTTCACACGCTGAGGTTAATTATGGTGTTCCACAGGGTTCAGTGCTAGGACCAATTCCATTTACATTATACATGCTTCCCTTAGGCAGCATCATTAGAAGACATAGCATAAATTTTCACTGCTATGCAGATGACACGCAGCTCTATCTATCCATGAAGCCAGGTAACACACACCAATTAGTTAAACTGCAGGAATGTCTTAAAGACATAAAGACCTGGATGGCCGCTAACTTTCTGCTTCTTAATTCAGATAAAACTGAGGTTATTGTACTCGGCCCTGAAAATCTTAGAAATATGGTATCTAAGCAGATTCTTACTCTGGATGGCATTACCTTGGCCTCCAGTAACACTGTGAGGAACCTTGGAGTCATTTTTGACCAGGACATGTCCTTCAACGCACATATTAAACAAATATGTAAGACTGCTTTCTTCCATTTGTGCAACATCTCTAAAATTAGAAATATCCTGTCTCAGAGTGATGCTGAAAAACTAGTTCATGCATTTATTACTTCCAGGCTGGACTACTGTAATTCACTATTATCAGGATGTCCTAAAAACTCGCTGAAAAGCCTTCAGCTAATCCAAAATGCTGCAGCAAGAGTCCTGACAGGGACTAGAAAGAGAGAGCATATTTCTCCTGTTTTGGCTTCCCTTCATTGGCTTCCTGTTAAATCCAGAATTGAATTCAAAATCCTGCTCCTCACATACAAGGTCTTAAATAATCAGGCCCCATCTTATCTTAATGACCTTGTAGTACCATATCACCCTACTAGAGCACTTCGCTCTCGCTCTGCAGGCTTACTTGTTGTTCCTAGAGTATTTAAAAGTAGAATGGGAGGGAGAGCCTTCAGTTTTCAGGCCCCTCTTCTGTGGAACCAGCTTCCAGTTTGGATTCGGGAGACAGACACTATCTCTACTTTCAAGATTAGGCTTCAAACTTTCCTTTTTGCTAAAGCATATAGTTAGGGCTGGACCAGGTGACCCTGAATCCTCCCTTAGTTCTGCTGCAATAGACGTAGGTTGCCGGGGATTCCCATGATGCATTGAGTTTTTCCCTTCCAGTCACCTTTCTCACTCACTATGTGCTAATAGACCTCTCTGCATCGAATCATATCTGTTATTAATCTCTGTCTCTCTTCCACAGCATGTCTTTCATCCTGTTTTCCTTCTTTCACCCAACCGGTCGCAGCAGATGGCCCCGCCCCTCCCTGAGCCTGGTTCTGCCGGAGGTTTCTTCCTGTTAAAAGGGAGTTTTTCCTTCCCACTGTCGCCAAAGTGCTTGCTCATAGGGGGTCATATGATTGTTGGGTTTTTCTCTGTATTTATTATTGTGCGATCTACTGTACAATATAAAGCGCCTTGAGGCGACTTTTGTTGTGATTTGGCGCTATATAAATAAAATTGAATTGAATTGAATTGAATTGAATTGAATTGAATTGAATTGAATCGAATTGAATTGAATTGAATTGAATCCTCATGTTGCGTGGCAGCTTGAGTTTCACAGAGACAGGGTTAACCAGCGCCAAAATCTCAAACGGACCTATGAAGTTCGGATTGAGTTTTTTGGATTCAGTCCTGAGAGGAACAAAGCGTGTCGACAGCCATACCTTTTGTCCCACGGTGTATGCTGGAGCTGGCGTGCGGTAGCGATCTGCGATCTGTTTGTTATGGTCCTTTGTGCACAGCAAAGCTGCCCGTGCGGCCCGTCAAGCTCGTCGGCACCTGCGCAGATGGGCCTGAACAGATGGTACAGAATGCTCACCTTCAACAGAGGGCAAGAGAGGTGGCTGGAAACCCAAAGAGACCTCGAACGGGGACCGACCGGTGGCAGAGGAGGTCTGAGTGTTATGGGCATACTCAATCTAGGGCAGCTCACTCCAGATGGACTGGTTGGTGGATGCCACGCACCGTAGCACTGCCTCAAGCTCTTGGTTGGCTCGCTCACACTGACCATTGCTCTGGGGATGATAACCAGAGGTTAGACTGACCTTTGCTCCCAAAGAGGCACAGAATTCCTTCCAGACAACAGATGTGAACTGGGGACCCCTGTCAGAAACGATGTCCTCCAGGATCCCGTGCAAACGAAACACGTGGCGGGTGAGCAGCCGTGCAGTCTCCATGGCCGTGGGAAGCTTGGGCAGAGCTATGAAGTGGGCTGCTTTAGAAAAGCGATCTACAGTGGTAAGTATGGCAGTGTTACCTGCTGATGGTGGCAGACAGGTCACAAAGTCCAAAGCTATATGGGACCAAGGCCTGGAGGGAGTAGACAGAGGATTGAGCTGTCCGGCGGGTGGCTGGACAACGACGGCTTTTACCTTCACAAGGTCCGGGCGGAGATCCCCTCGGTCAATTATGTACCCCAGGAATGCAACGGTGGAGACGTGGAATTCACACTTCTCCCCTTTGACGAACAATCGCTTTTTGAGGAGGAGTTGCAGGACCTGTCTGACATGGTTCTCATGTTCGGGCTGGTTTCTGGAAAAGATCAGGATATCGTCTAGATAGACAAAAACAAAACGGTTAATAAAGTCTCTCAGCACATCGTTCACCAAAGCTTGGAACACTGCAGGGGCATTTGTGAGGCCAAAGGGCATGACAAGGTACTCGAAATGCCCGAGGTGGGTGTTGAAGGTGGTTTTCCATTCATCACCTTCACGGATGTGGACCAGATGATATGCATTTCGCAAATCCAGTTTGGTGAAAACAGTAGCTCCTTGGAGGAGTTCAAAGGCAGAAGTGAGAAGAGGCAGTGGGTATTTCTTTTTGACCATGATGTTGTTCAGACCGTGATGTTGTTCAGTCCGCGATAGTCGATGCATGGCCAGAGGGTTTTATCTTTTTTCTCAACAAAGAAAAAACCAGCTGCGACTGGAGAAGTAGAGGCCCGAATGAGGCCGGCTGCCAGGGATTCATTAATGTACTTCTCCATGGCTTCTTGCTCCGGAAGTGAGAGGCTATAGAGCCGACTGGTGGGTAAAGGAGCTCCAGGGAGCAGGTCAGTGGCACAGTCATAGGGCCTATGCGGGGGGAATGACTGGGCGCGAGCTTTTTGAAACACCTCAGCTAGGTTGTGATAGACGGAGGGCACATTAGATAAATCAGCAGATTTCTGTTCCCCAGGAGAGGATGTTTCTGTGCTGGGAGGTGAGGCAGCTTTCA
Source organism: Oreochromis grahami (assembly GCA_029532605.1). Classification (NCBI taxonomy): domain Eukaryota; kingdom Metazoa; phylum Chordata; class Actinopteri; order Cichliformes; family Cichlidae; genus Oreochromis; species Oreochromis grahami. The sequence continues at coordinate 9,564 of JAQSNX010008526.1, forward strand.
GGCAGGTCATGTAACGCGCAGTGAGTGAGGCAGGGGCTCCAATTGTAGCCCGAGTTGATGGGCTAATTGACAGTCAATAAAGTTTTGTTCTGCTCCAGGGTCGATTAATACAGACAGGGAGCGACTCTCAGAGTGAATGGAAAGTTTAGCTGGTAGCGTTAAATGGGGCTTCTTCTTGGCTTAGCTCGCCCACCAGTACTCCTACCATCACTGGCGGGCACGCCCTTTTGCTCGTGAAGGGCAGGTAGCTACAACATGCCCCTTATGGCCACAATAAAGGCACTCACCGGCCGAAATTCTGCGCTGACGCTCCGCGGCGATGAGATGGGAGCCACCCAGCTGCATGGGTTCCTCTCCGTCGCCCACATGCGTTCGGGAGGGGCCGACATCAGCCATGGCGTCGGTGCTCGAGGCTCCCGCAGCCTCGTGGGAGTTGTAGTTCCGCTGCGACTGGCGAGCTTGTAGCCGCTCATCAACCTTAATGCACAGGGACATTAGCTCATTAAAGGAGGCAGGAAGATCGTGCATAATCAGTTCGTCCCTTAATTCCTCTCGGATGTTGTTCAATAATGCGCTCCGTAGCGCCTCTTGGCTCCACCCCACCTCTTCTGCCAGAATCCAAAAATCGATTGCGTAATCGGACATGCTCCTCTTACCTTGTTTAAAGCTGAGGAGACGGAGAGCAGCGGCCTCAGCCCCGGTGCCTTGGTTAAACACACTCTTAAATTTGGAGAGAAAGTCAGCATAGGTGATGACACGATCTGAGTTTAACACAACCTGGGCCCACTTTAGCGCACGGCCCCTCAGAAGTTGAACAAAGTAAGTGATCTTTGCTCCATCATTATTATGAAAACGCTGCTGCTCGCGAAAGGTTAGAGAAACCTGAGCCAGGAATCCAGCACATTTGTAAGTCTCACCTGAGAATGGTTCCGGCATGGGCAGGGGTCCGTCAGAAGGCGTGACGACCCGAGGTGAGCTACCTGACGCTGCGGCAGGCGGTGCCGCCTGGGGAGCTGGGCTGGGCGGCTGAGGGTTCCCTGGTTGCGCATTTCTGTCCAGCGGTATTAACTGCGCTACCGCCTGGGTTAATGCGGTGATGTCATTCCGCAGCTGCACGAGCATTTGTTCGTGACTGGCAAGAACAGCTTCCTGGGCGGCCAGAGCTTGGCCCACGGGGTCCTGTCCTGCTGAGTCCATGCTGGCTGGATCGTTCTGACATGGATTCTGAAAGGGAGTCAGGCGCGCCGAAAGAGAGAGAGCGAGAGGGAGAGAGCAAAACCAAAACAAACATATTGCCTAATAGAGGGTCGGCCAGCGAGGCACAGGGACCATGACACTCATCACTTTTAAATCATGTTTTAAAACATATCTATTCAGAACTGATTACCCTTCATCATGATTCTGTCTTAGTCTATTTTTACCTTGCTTAGCTTTTATACTTGCACTTATATTTTCATGCTTGTTTTTTTAATTTACCTCATGTTTAAAATGTATTTTTCTTTATTTTATTTTATTGTATTATACTATTGTAAGGTGACCTTGAAGGTCTTAAAGGTCCCTATAAATAAAAATATATTATTATTATTGTTGTTGTTGTTGTTGTTGTTGTTGTTTTTGTAATATCGAGATTTAGACAATTAGGAAAATATATTTAGTTTAAAATTAAATAAGTGTGAAGAATAAGCATGGGAAGTTACCCAACAGAAGGAGGGGTTATGGGCGCCTATAGAAGGAGAGTCAGAGATGCCTGCACCAGCTTTTTCTGTCTTTGTCTTTGGGCGAGTCTGTCTGCTGTTTTTCCATTAGGCTCTACTCCCCGGGCTGCTGTTCCTTGTATTGTGATGTTCTGTTTTGCTGATTCTGTCCATTGAACTCTATTTCAAGAACTCTGTTTCTGCTCTTTTCAATGCAGTGACGCCCAAGCTGGACGAGTGGCTCCAGCAGATTCCAGGAACAACATCTGAGATCTAAGTTCAGAACAGCGCAGTCCTAGGAACAGCCAAGGTACTGCGCAGAACCCTCAAACTCTGAGGCCTCTCGTAGAGGACCCGAGCTTGAAGGATAAAGACCGCCCGCAGGGGCATGAGGGGAAGTGGCTCATGGTTAAAGTAGCCATTCATTTTACTTGAATCTCTTCCTTTCTAATTTCATCCTTCAGTCTTTGTTTTTTATCTTTCATCTTGTTAATTTCAACTCTGGCTCCATCTTCCTCACTTTTGTCTTCAGACTGCAGTTTTGCAAAGTCTCCTGTGACTGTAAGCAGGAAGTACTTTTTGTGTGTTACTACTGTTGATGTTAGCATGTTAACATGTCAGTAGATCTGAAACTTGTTGCTGCAATTATTTATAGTTACTTTTGATTTTTCTGCCTCAGCTTTTCAGCTCCACCTTTTCACTACTTCCACACTAAACTTTGTTCCACAAGCTGCATGAGCATACAGTGAAGGTAGTGGAGGGGCAGGTAATGTTAAGAGATTTGATTGGACGGCCTTTCAATTGGCTCATTGACCCAAAAGTGGGTTTGCCAAATGGGAAAATCCCCGTAATGCCAGATTACCAGTCCAGCCCTGGTTGGAGCTGCCAGCTGGATGGAACACACAATCTTCTCTACATCACACATACTGGCCAAGGTGGTTAGCAAGAGAAAACTCCTTTGTTATGATGATAAATCACTGAAGCTTGTTTACTTGATAATGCTAAGTGTGTTTCCACACAAAGTCCAAAACATAACTCATCTCAGAACAATGAAAGCAGAGCCATTGGCAGCTTGCCTTGTACAGGTAGTTTGTGTGAAAGATGAGAGGTTTATCCACGATTCGCGTGCAGAAAAAGCTAGAGGAAAAACAAATCTCCTGGCCTTTCAGCTTGCAGGAGACAGACTCTCCTACAAAACAGAGTGAGCTGCAGGAATTATGTTTATGTCAGAAGTGCAGGACAAGAAAAATACAAAAACAAAAGCATGAGCAAAATTAAACTCTAAATCTAAATGTAAATCTACATGCTGCCAATGGGGAGATGCCAAAGTGTGTTTTGTTAATCTTGTAACAGTGACAATAAAGATTCTATCCTATTCTTTTCTATTCTATATGTAAAGTTAAAATAAAATTAAAATATTCTTCATTACCTCTTCAATTTATTTATTTTTTATTTTATTAAAAATATTCTTAAATAATATATTAACTTAACCATTAAAAATGTATTATTTTCATAAACCACACATATATTGGTATTAATTCATTACTTGCTAACTTAATATTATGTATATGGATTATTTTTACTATAATTATTTAAAA
>JAQSNX010008527.1:0-12409 GCA_029532605.1 Oreochromis grahami
AGGAAGAAGGAACACGAAGCTGGAGAAATACCAAGGGCTCAGAGAAGAGCTCGAGAGGATGTGGAGGGTGAAGGTAACGGTGGTCCCCGTGGTAATCGGAGCACTAGGTGCGGTGACTCCCAAGCTAGGCGAGTGGCTCCAGCAGATCCCGGGAACAACATCGGAGATCTCTGTCCAGAAGAGCGCAGTCCTGGGAACAGCTAAGATACTGCGCAGGACCCTCAAGCTCCCAGGCCTCTGGTAGAGGACCCGAGCTTGAAGGATAAACCGCCCATAGGGCGTGCTGGGTGTTTTGTTTTTTTAAATGTACAAATATACAAGCTGGTTTTAAAAGGTAATATGTAATAAATAGTGTTGTGTATATACAGTTGGGTTATTGCACATAGAATTTGGTATTGCACAGTGATGGCTCATAGAGGAAATGGGAAGAAAAGGAATGGGGGGGTGTCGCTGTGTTACCGGTGCATGTGTGAGTTCAGGGTGGTTATGGCTTTAGGGAAGAAACTGTTTTTGAGTCTGTGGGTTCTTGTGCATCAAGAACCCACCTGTGAACATCTTGAAGCCAGGGTGGGAGCTGTCCTTGATAATGTTTGCTGCTCTGCTGAGGCAGCGGGAGGAATAAATGTCCATTAGGGATGGGAGAGTGCAGCCGATGATCTTTTGTGCTGTCTTGACCACACTCTGAAGCCTCGCTCTATCCGTTTTGGTGCAGCTGCCGTACCATACCGTGATGCAGTAGGTTAGCAGGCTCTCAATGGACGAGCGGTAGAAGGTCAGCAGCAGGTTGGAGTTCAGCTTGTACTTCCTGACGACTCTCAGGAAGTGCAGCCGCTGTTGGGCCTTCTTGACGACCGCTGAGATGTTGTCTGTCCAGGAAATGTCAGCAGCCACTACGGCAAACTACAAGGGACAATAAGCACGGAGTGCAAACATTATAAACAATACAACACTCTCCGTAGGCTGCCTCGTCTCCCTCTGAGATGAATCCGACTACCGTGGTGTCATCAGCAAACTTGATGATGAGATTGTTGTTGTGTTCTGGAACTGCAGTCGTGGGTGTAGAGAGAATACAGGAGGGGCTCAGCACACAGCCCTGTGGGGAGCCGGTGCTCAGTGTGCGAGTGGAGGAGAGATGAGGGCCGAGTCTTACAGTCTGGGGCCGGTTTGTGAGAAAGTCCTTTATCCAGGCACATGTGAGAGGAGGGAGGCCAAGAGTGACCAGTTTAGTGATGAGGATGTCCTTGATGATTGTATTAAAGGCTGAGCTGTAGTCCACGAAGAGCATTTGAACGTAGCTCTGCCGCTGCTCTAGGTGACTCAGCACAGCGTGGAGGGCTATGGCGATAGGGGTAGTGGTCAAATTCTGGGGGGAGGTAATCCTTGATGTGCTGAAGGACTAGTCTTTCAAAGCTTTTCATGATTACCGTAGTAAAGCGCTATACAAATACAGGCCATTTACCATTTACCGGCGTGAGGGCCACAGGGCGGTAATCATTCAGGCTGGTGATGGGTTGAAGCATAGTTGGCACAATCTTCAGTCCCACAAATAGGAGTCATTTAAATATTGCCCCAGCAAACTGCCCTCTTGGTGCCCATGTGGGGTTATTGTGAGCAGATGACCCACAGTGGACAGTTTACTGGTCTGGGCTCTTGGGCGCCAATTCAAAGTGTTCTACTTTGTGTCTTTTGTTTTGTTTTGTTTTGTTTTTTATCAAGGTTGTTTTTACTGTATTGCCACTGGTTTTGGTATGATAAAAATGAGCTGTTGTCAGTTAGATGCTTTCCATGTAGTATTGCATGGTGCATGAAACTTTGACAATACTTTTCTCTATAATTCCATCAATTTTGACAAGATCTCCAAAACCTTTTTAAATGGACTGACAATGAGGTGGAGTTGTTGCTGTGAGTAACACAAAAGTACAAAGTTGCAAAAGCGAGTGAGAATTAAAGAATTTGAACAAAAGCTATCTGAAGCATGTACAAACTGATATTAATCTTTAATAGGGTTGTCAAAGTTGGGAGCAATCAAAACAACTGCCCTCCGCCATCTTAGTTTAATTGGTCACATGACTGCATCATATGACTAAAATGCGTCATTGTTTTCGGCCAAAACAGAGAGAAAAAGATGCATTTTCAAACAAAAACGTATTAGTGTGGACATGGCCTCTGTTGCAAAAATGTCTAATATTACTAGAAACCAAATGTGTTAGGTACTTCAGTCCCTTTAAAGTACAATTTAGGTTCTTGTTCTCACTATAGCAAAATGGTGCTGACAAATCTAAACCTGGATTAGCCCTTACATTTGGGTCCCCAACTCCAGGCCTCGAGGGCCGGTGTCCTGCAGGTTTTAGATCTCACCCTGGGTCTACACACCTGAATCAAATGATTAGTTCATTACCAGGCCTCTGGAGAACTGCAAGACATGTTGAGGAGGTAATTTAGCCATTTGAATCAGCTGTGTTGGATCACAGACACATCTAAAAACTGCAGGACACCAGCCCTCGAGGCCTGGAGTTGGGGACCCCTGCCTTACACCCTTACACTTGTATGGAGGAGCAAATACTACTGTATGGAGAAAAGCCCTAACTATCACTTCATCATAGTTTAATTGTGTGGATGCCCTAAAAGGGCTTCCACACTATTGAGTTCCTGTTTCTCTTTATTAAGTGTGCCTATGCCAAGAGGCACATTTATTACTATTCGTCGGATTTATTATTATTATTATTATTATTATTATTATTATTATTATTATTATTATTATTATTATTATTATTATTATTATTATTATGTGTGCCTATGCCAAGAGGCACACATATTACTATTCCTCGGATTTATTATTATGTGTGCCTATGCCAAGAGGCACACATATTACTATTCCTCGGATTTATTATTCTTATTATGTGTGCCTATGCCAAGAGGCACACATATTACTAATCCTCGGATTTATTATTATGTGTGCCTATGCCAAGAGGCACACATATTACTATTCCTCGGATTTATTATTCTTATTCTTATTTTCCTTTTTCCGCCTGAAATTTTGCAGCGTATCTCACCCCGCAGTTTTGAGACAAGCTTCATATATGTTACCTCATTTTGTGCGGCTGGATCTGGAATAGTGTGCTATGACTTTTGGTGTTTATGACTTTTATAGTTTTTTTAATATTAATATTTTAGTGAAAATTTTCCCGCGCTCCTCTGCCAAACAGTTTTGACAATAGGGTTACATATGTTACATCATTTTGTGCGGCTGAAGCTGGACTAGTATGGTATGACTTTTGGTGTTTATGACTTTTATAGTTTTTGAAATATTTAGATTTTAGTGCAAATTTGGGCTAATTTCTAGGCTCCTGAGAAAGAAATGACTTTTGGCCCCATAGAAACAGACGTCATTTGTGGTGTGTTGGCTCTCTCTAGTGGTATACTGGGAGTAGTACGGGCTAAAACTTTTATTCTTGTCGGAAAACTACATATCCCACAATTCATAGTATGCCTCTGCCAGTGAAACAATGGCAGACACCACTTGGATTCTATAATGCTTTTTTTCGTGTTTCTAGGTCACAAAATAAACTTTTAAGATATTTTCAGGCGAGAACGTAGGTGTGTAAACTTCAAATTTCTGCTCGTTTTATCAGGACATCCCATATTAGCGACAATTCTCTTATGTGTTGCTGATAGCCGGCTAGCTAGCTAGCGCCGCTAGCTTAGCGCCGCTAGCTTAGCGCCGCTAGCTTAGCGCCGCTAGCTTAGCGCCGCTAGCGACCCTTCGTGAAAAACCACCCAGGCTTGGCTAAATTCTACCAGTTCTATCGACCCGAGTGTTTCGGGCTGCGCTCCCTAACCGGGAGATAACTAGCAAGTTTATGGTAGCATTAGCTACCAGCAGCTGCTAGCTCACCAGTTAAATAAAAGAAGAAAGGACCCCTGGACTGGAAAGGCTGGTTAAGACAAATATTTTATTGGAGTTCCACGAATAACACAAACTAAAAACAGTATGCCACCCAAGAAAGGCCCAACACCAGAGGAGGTCGAGGACATAAAAACCTCCCTCGGAGCGCTGTGCGGAGACGTGGCCGCAGTCAGGGCGCAGCAGGAGCTGCTTCTGGGGCTTCTGGAGGAGGTAAAACAGCTACGCCTCCAAAATGCCGAGAAGGACAGACGAATCGTGGATCTCGAGCGGCGGGTGGATGAGCTGGAGCAGTACACCCGTACGAACGACGTGGTCATCAGCGGTATTAAAATCAAGCCGCGCGCGCGTATGAGAGCGCGGTGGCCGGGAACGTCAGGGAGCCCAGCGATGAGGAGATCCGCTCGGTGGAGCAACAGGTGGCGTCCTTCCTTCAAAGCAAGGGGATAGAGATGGACCTGGAGCTATATATGGACCATATATGGACCTCCAGCACATAACAGCAGGGTGCAAGATGCTAGCAGGCAAGGCATACATGGAACGCCATAACCAAGTGGCCGGCATAGTGTACAGGAACATCTGTGCCGAGTATAACCTGGAAGTCCCAAGGTCAAAATGGGAGATGCCCCCAAGGGTGATGGAGAATGACCGAGCTAAGATCCTGTGGGACTTCCAGATGCAGACGGACAAAATGGTGGTGGCTAACCAACCGGACATAGTGGTGGTAGACAAACAGAAGAAGACGGCTGTAGTGATCGATGTAGCGGTTCCGAATGACAGCAATATCAGGAAGAAGGAACACGAGAAGCTGGAGAAATACCAAGGGCTCAGAGAAGAGCTCGAGAGGATGTGGAGGGTGAAGGTAACGGTGGTCCCCGTGGTAATCGGAGCACTAGGTGCGGTGACTCCCAAGCTAGGCGAGTGGCTCCAGCAGATCCCGGGAACAACATCGGAGATCTCTGTCCAGAAGAGCGCAGTCCTGGGAACAGCTAAGATACTGCGCAGGACCCTCAAGCTCCCAGGCCTCTGGTAGAGGACCCGAGCTTGAAGGATAAACCGCCCATAGGGGCGTGCTGGGTGTTTTGTTTTTTTTTAAATGTACAAATATACAAGCTGGTTTTTAAAAAGGTAATATGTAATAAATAGTGTTGTGTATATACAGTTGGGTTATTGCACATAGAATTTGGTATTGCACAGTGATGGCTCATAGAGGAAATGGGAAGAAAAAGGAATGGGGGGGTGTCGCTGTGTTACCGGTGCATGTGTGAGTTCAGGGTGGTTATGGCTTTAGGGAAGAAACTGTTTTTGAGTCTGTGGGTTCTTGTGCATCAAGAACCCACCTGTGAACATCTTGAAGCCAGGGTGGGAGCTGTCCTTGATAATGTTTGCTGCTCTGCTGAGGCAGCGGGAGGAATAAATGTCCATTAGGGATGGGAGAGTGCAGCCGATGATCTTTTGTGCTGTCTTGACCACACTCTGAAGCCTCGCTCTATCCGTTTTGGTGCAGCTGCCGTACCATACCGTGATGCAGTAGGTTAGCAGGCTCTCAATGGACGAGCGGTAGAAGGTCAGCAGCAGGTTGGAGTTCAGCTTGTACTTCCTGACGACTCTCAGGAAGTGCAGCCGCTGTTGGGCCTTCTTGACGACCGCTGAGATGTTGTCTGTCCAGGAAATGTCAGCAGCCACTACGGCAAACTACAAGGGACAATAAGCACGGAGTGCAAACATTATAAACAATACAACACTCTCCGTAGGCTGCCTCGTCTCCCTTTGAGATGAATCCGACTACCGTGGTGTCATCAGCAAACTTGATGATGAGATTGTTGTTGTGGGTCGAACTGCAGTCGTGGGTGTAGAGAGAATACAGGAGGGGGCTCAGCACACAGCCCTGTGGGGAGCCGGTGCTCAGTGTGCGAGTGGAGGAGAGATGAGGGCCGAGTCTTACAGTCTGGGGCCGGTTTGTGAGAAAGTCCTTTATCCAGGCACATGTGAGAGGAGGGAGGCCAAGAGTGACCAGTTTAGTGATGAGGATGTCCTTGATGATTGTATTAAAGGCTGAGCTGTAGTCCACGAAGAGCATTTGAACGTAGCTCTGCCGCTGCTCTAGGTGACTCAGCACAGCGTGGAGGGCTATGGCGATAGGGGTAGTGGTCAAATTCTGGGGGAGGTAATCCTTGATGTGCTGAAGGACTAGTCTTTCAAAGCTTTTCATGATTACCGTAGTAAGCGCTATACAAATACAGGCCATTTACCATTTACCGGCGTGAGGGCCACAGGGCGGTAATCATTCAGGCTGGTGATGGGTTGAAGCATAGTTGGCACAATCTTCAGTCCCACAAATAGGAGTCATTTAAATATTGCCCCAGCAAACTGCCCTCTTGGTGCCCATGTGGGGTTATTGTGAGCAGATGACCCACAGTGGACAGTTTACTGGTCTGGGCTCTTGGGCGCCAATTCAAAGTGTTCTACTTTGTGTCTTTTGTTTTGTTTTGTTTTGTTTTTTATCAAGGTTGTTTTTACTGTATTGCCACTGGTTTTGGTATGATAAAAATGAGCTGTTGTCAGTTAGATGCTTTCCATGTAGTATTGCATGGTGCATGAAACTTTGACAATACTTTTCTCTATAATTCCATCAATTTTGACAAGATCTCCAAAACCTTTTTAAATGGACTGACAATGAGGTGGAGTTGTTGCTGTGAGTAACACAAAAGTACAAAGTTGCAAAAGCGAGTGAGAATTAAAGAATTTGAACAAAAGCTATCTGAAGCATGTACAAACTGATATTAATCTTTAATAGGGTTGTCAAAGTTGGGAGCAATCAAAACAACTGCCCTCCGCCATCTTAGTTTAATTGGTCACATGACTGCATCATATGACTAAAATGCGTCATTGTTTTCGGCCAAAACAGAGAGAAAAAGATGCATTTTCAAACAAAAACGTATTAGTGTGGACATGGCCTCTGTTGCAAAAATGTCTAATATTACTAGAAACCAAATGTGTTAGGTACTTCAGTCCCTTTAAAGTACAATTTAGGTTCTTGTTCTCACTATAGCAAAATGGTGCTGACAAATCTAAACCTGGATTAGCCCTTACATCCGGGGTCCCCAACTCCAGGCCTCGAGGGCCGGTGTCCTGCAGGTTTTAGATCTCACCCTGGGTCTACACACCTGAATCAAATGATTAGTTCATTACCAGGCCTCTGGAGAACTGCAAGACATGTTGAGGAGGTAATTTAGCCATTTGAATCAGCTGTGTTGGATCACAGACACATCTAAAAACTGCAGGACACCAGCCCTCGAGGCCTGGAGTTGGGGACCCCTGCCTTACACCCTTACACTTGTATGGAGGAGCAAATACTACTGTATGGAGAAAAGCCCTAACTATCACTTCATCATAGTTTAATTGTGTGGATGCCCTAAAAGGGCTTCCACACTATTGAGTTCCTGTTTCTCTTTATTAAGTGTGCCTATGCCAAGAGGCACATTTATTACTATTCGTCGGATTTATTATTATTATTATTATTATTATTATTATTATTATTATTATTATTATTATTATTATGTGTGCCTATGCCAAGAGGCACACATATTACTATTCCTCGGATTTATTATTATGTGTGCCTATGCCAAGAGGCACACATATTACTATTCCTCGGATTTATTATTCTTATTATGTGTGCCTATGCCAAGAGGCACACATATTACTAATCCTCGGATTTATTATTATGTGTGCCTATGCCAAGAGGCACACATATTACTATTCCTCGGATTTATTATTCTTATTCTTATTTTCCTTTTTCCGCCTGAAATTTTGCAGCGTATCTCACCCCGCAGTTTTGAGACAAGCTTCATATATGTTACCTCATTTTGTGCGGCTGGATCTGGAATAGTGTGCTATGACTTTTGGTGTTTATGACTTTTATAGTTTTTTTAATATTAATATTTTAGTGAAAATTTTCCCGCGCTCCTCTGCCAAACAGTTTTGACAATAGGGTTACATATGTTACATCATTTTGTGCGGCTGAAGCTGGACTAGTATGGTATGACTTTTGGTGTTTATGACTTTTATAGTTTTTGAAATATTTAGATTTTAGTGCAAATTTGGGCTAATTTCTAGGCTCCTGAGAAAGAAATGACTTTTGGCCCCATAGAAACAGACGTCATTTGTGGTGTGTTGGCTCTCTCTAGTGGTATACTGGGAGTAGTACGGGCTAAAACTTTTATTCTTGTCGGAAAACTACATATCCCACAATTCATAGTATGCCTCTGCCAGTGAAACAATGGCAGACACCACTTGGATTCTATAATGCTTTTTTTCGTGTTTCTAGGTCACAAAATAAACTTTTAAGATATTTTCAGGCGAGAACGTAGGTGTGTAAACTTCAAATTTCTGCTCGTTTTATCAGGACATCCCATATTAGCGACAATTCTCTTATGTGTTGCTGATAGCCGGCTAGCTAGCTAGCGCCGCTAGCTTAGCGCCGCTAGCTTAGCGCCGCTAGCTTAGCGCCGCTAGCGACCCTTCGTGAAAAACCACCCAGGCTTGGCTAAATTCTACCAGTTCTATCGACCCGAGTGTTTCGGGCTGCGCTCCCTAACCGGGAGATAACTAGCAAGTTTATGGTAGCATTAGCTACCAGCAGCTGCTAGCTCACCAGTTAAATAAAAGAAGAAAGGACCCCTGGACTGGAAAGGCTGGTTAAGACAAATATTTTATTGGAGTTCCACGAATAACACAAACTAAAAACAGTATGCCACCCAAGAAAGGCCCAACACCAGAGGAGGTCGAGGACATAAAAACCTCCCTCGGAGCGCTGTGCGGAGACGTGGCCGCAGTCAGGGCGCAGCAGGAGCTGCTTCTGGGGCTTCTGGAGGAGGTAAAACAGCTACGCCTCCAAAATGCCGAGAAGGACAGACGAATCGTGGATCTCGAGCGGCGGGTGGATGAGCTGGAGCAGTACACCCGTACGAACGACGTGGTCATCAGCGGTATTAAAATCAAGCCGCGCGCGCGTATGAGAGCGCGGTGGCCGGGAACGTCAGGGAGCCCAGCGATGAGGAGATCCGCTCGGTGGAGCAACAGGTGGCGTCCTTCCTTCAAAGCAAGGGGATAGAGATGGACCTGGAGCACGTAGAAGCATGTCACCCACTGCCCAGGAGGAGCGACAGACCGCCGGCCGTCATTATGAGATTCGTCAATCGGAAGAACAAGGTCGCACTGCTGAAACAAGGACGCAAACTGAAAGGCACGAACGTTTTCATTAATGAGCATCTGACACGAAAAAACGCAGACATCGCGAGGAAGGCAAGGCAACTGAAGAAGAACGGTAAAATACAACATACATGGGTAACAAACTGCAAGATTTTCATTAAGCTAAACGGGACACCAGAAGAGGCAAAAGTACTGATAGTGAGGAACATGGAGGATCTGGACAAGTACAACTGACACTAATGTATCGAGGTAATATATAACTCTAATGACAGTCAAATGATAAATACAACAACATCTCTAATTACACCAGGAAATGACATGGACACGTTGAAATCAATTCTTCAACAGAAAGTTATTGATCTAGATTGTGAATATAAGGAGCATAATATAATAGACCCAGAAATAGATTCTGAAAGTAATTTTCTCTCTTCTTTTGTTAAAAATTGTAATTATTTCACACAGGAACAATATGAAAAAAAAAATCAACCTAGACGGGAAGCTCTCATTAATTCACTTTAACAGTAGAAGTATGTACTCTAATTTTGATTTCATTAAGGACTCCTTGCAACAATTTTCTCGCCCCTTTAGTGTTATAGCCATTACTGAAACTTGGTTCAATGTTGATAAAGGAATAGATTTCTGTTTGAATGGATATGATTTAAAATACATGAATAGATTAAATAAGGCGGGTGGCAGGGTTGCTATATATGTTCATAATTCTATAAAATATAATGTTGTAACAACTAGGTCTATGGCTGTTGATGGAATTTTGGAATGTTTCACCATTGAGATCATGAATGAAAAAAAGAGAAATGTTATAATAAGTTGCATATATCGGACACCCAGTTCAAGTATCGACACTTTTAATGAATGGATAGAAAAAATGTTTGCTTCTGTGAACCAAAAATTACTATTCATCTGTGGTGATTTTAATATTGATTTGCTAAACCCAACAAGGTTAAAAGCCATTGATGACTTTACTGACACGATGTACAGCTTATCACTATATCCAACAATAACAAAGCCAAGCAGAATAACATCACATAGCGCCACTATTATTGACAACATTTTTACTAATGTCATGGATTTCCAAATTAATAGTGGCCTGCTTGTCTGTGACATAACTGACCACTCACCAGTTTTTACTTTGTGTGACTGTGATTTTAAAAAAATAGATACCAAGATTACGATAGCAAAGCGAACAATAAATGAAGAAGCAATTCATGCCTTCAATTTCGATTTAGCACAACAAGATTGGAGTTCGGTGTATGAAGAGTCAGATGTGGACAAGGCTTATGACAATTTCCTAGATATTTTCACTATGTTGTACAATAAACATTGTCCTGTAAACGAACACAGGACAAAGAAAAAAAAGATAAAAAGTCCTTGGCTCACAAAAGGAATAATCAATGCTTGCAAAAAGAAAAACAATCTGTATAAACAGTTCATCAAAGTAAAAACAAAAGAAGTGGAACAAAGATATAAAGCATACAGAAATAAATTGACTGATATTATAAGAACAAGTAAACAACTTTATTATAGAAGAAGATTATATGAAAATAAAAACAATATAAAAGGAACTTGGGATGTGTTAAATAACTTAATTAAACAAGGATCTTCTGGAACATCATATCCTGAATATTTCATTGATGCAAATGGTAAAAATCATAACATGAGTAACATTGTTGATGGGTTCAATAAATTTTTTGTAAATGTTGGCCCTGAACTAGCAGCAGACATCCCGTGTCAAAAAAATGAAAATATCAGTAATATAAAATCAAATCCTTTTTCACTGTTCCTCTCAGCTACTAATGAGCAAGAAGTAATTTTTTTTTTTTTTTTTCTCCAATTGATCTTTCTGAGTTAACTTCAATAATTAATTCCTCCAAACCATCAACGTGTCTTTTAGACCCCATTCCTACAAAACTGCTCAAAGAAGTCCTGCCATTAATTAATACTTCAATCTTAAATATGATCAACCTATCTCTAATAATCGGCTATGTACCACAGGCCTTTAAGGTGGCTGTAGTTAAACCTTTACTTAAAAAGCCATCTCTAGACCCAGCTGTCTTAGCTAATTATAGGCCAATCTCCAACCTTCCTTTCATATCAAAAATCCTTGAAAGAGTAGTTGTCAAACAGCTAACAGATCATCTGCAGAGGAATGGCTTATTTGAAGAGTTTCAGTCAGGTTTCAGAGCTCATCACAGCACAGAAACAGCTTTAGTGAAGGTTACAAATGATCTTCTTATGGCCTCTGACAGTGGACTCATCTCTGTGCTTGTCCTGCTAGACCTCAGTGCTGCGTTCAATACTGTTGACCATAATATCCTATTAGAGCGATTAGAACATGCTGTAGGTATTACGGGTACTGCACTGCAGTGGTTTGTATCATATCTATCTAATAGACTCCAATTTGTGCATGTAAGTGGAGAGTCCTCTTCACACACTAAGGTCAATTATGGTGTTCCACAGGGTTCAGTGCTAGGACCAATTCTATTTACATTATACATGCTTCCCTTAGGCAGCATCATTAGAAGACATAGCATAAATTTTCACTGCTATGCAGATGACACGCAGCTCTATCTATCCATGAAGCCAGATAACACACACCAATTAGTTAAACTGCAGGAATGTCTTAAAGACATAAAGACCTGGATGGCCGCTAACTTTCTGCTTCTTAATTCAGATAAAACTGAGGTTATTGTACTCGGCCCTGAAAATCTTAGAAATATGGTATCTAAGAAGATTATTACTCTGGATGGCATTACCTTGGCCTCCAGTAATGCTGTGAGGAACCTTGGAGTCATTTTTGACCAGGACATGTCCTTCAATGCACATATTAAACAAATATGTAAGACTGCTTTCTTCCATTTGCGCAACATCTCTAAAATTAGAAATATCCTGTCGCAGAGTGACGCTGAAAAACTAGTTCATGCATTTATTACTTCCAGGCTGGACTACTGTAATTCACTATTATCAGGATGTCCTAAAAACTCGCTGAAAAGCCTTCAGCTAATCCAAAATGCTGCAGCAAGAGTCCTGACAGGGACTAGAAAGAGAGAGCATATTTCTCCTGTTTTGGCTTCCCTTCATTGGCTTCCTGTTAAATCCAGAATTGAATTCAAAATCCTGCTCCTCACATACAAGGTCTTAAATAATCAGGCCCCATCTTATCTTAATGACCTTGTAGTACCATATCACCCCATTAGAGCACTTCGCTCTCGCTCTGCAGGCCTACTTGTTGTTCCTAGAGTATTTAAAAGTAGAATGGGAGGCAGAGCCTTCAGTTTT
>JAQSNX010008528.1:0-12864 GCA_029532605.1 Oreochromis grahami
GGTATATATATATATTTGTAGGTTGTGTATCCTTGAGGTGTTAATGGAGTTATTGAAAATGTGTATATGTGCGTATGTGTATATACGTATGTATGGATAGATAGAAACATATATGTATATATAAAAAAAAAATACACATGACATATAATGTAATTGCAAGGAGGTATTTCTGTAGTCTATTGATACTAGATAGTGGAAAAGGGGTGAGATTAAATAAGCTTGTGCTTCTTCCTGCTCCTTTTTGAACATGAAAGTTATTTGGAGTTGTGGTTGCTCGTTTTCCTTTTGTTTTGCTTTGTTCATTTGTCTCTTTTAATTCTATTTTGTTGTACTTTTTCAACATGTTCAAAATAAAGATTCAATCAATCAATCAATCAATCACTGATAGACTTTGTCAAGTTTGGGACCGTTTGCAGTTTTTAGTGCCTCCAGAAACTCTTTCACTAAGGTTATTGAAGAGTAAAAGTTAAATCAATGTGATGTTGCAGAAGATGTTTAGTTGGATCCACTAGCTCACTCAATTTTAATTCTAATTTTTATAAATTAATTAATCAGCGCTATGTGTATTGTCAAATACAGATGTCAGAAGACACATTCAGGGTTGTTTCAAGAAAGACAATGTTCACTGACAAAGACACAACCATAGCTGCAGTAACCTGCAACCAGGAAATGCTACTCTGGTCTCTGCATGTCTCTGCATATGTCTTTAATTAATGATTAATAAAACAATCAGCTGTGCATTTCAAAAAGCTGTCTGTTCATTTAGATGCATACAGACAACAGAGAAGAAGCCCCGTCTTCTCCTCTACTGCAGGAGAGCTGCTCAGCTAGAAAAACAAATGGATCTACTGGATCACAAAAGGTTTGTGTTCCACAAAACCTCACACTGTCAAAGCTTTGGATTTGAACAGCTCTTCTGCTTAATTAAATTATAGAAAGAGTCACGGCCTCCACAGAGGTTACTGCTGACTTTAGGTGTGAGACTGCATTATTTCTAATTGTCCTTCATGCTGCCTCACATCATGTTCACTTTGTGTTTTGGGGTTGATAGTTTCACTGAAAAATGTTAATCACATTCTCATTTCCCCAAGGAAAACACTCAGGCATTCCTCTCTTGACGCACAATTAATAGACAGACATATGGAGTCAATTTGGACCTCTCTCTCTCTCTCTCTCCCTCACACACACACACACACACACACAGAGCAGGTGGGCTCTTGGGAAGAGATCAGCAGCTTTCACATTAAATCAGCTCTTTCACACTGAACCTGACTTCAATTAACTTTCACTTTAACAGTGTAGTGCTATCATTAACAAAGATCTTCAAATAAAACAAGAATATGGTTCATTCTAACCTTCCGTTGTTCAGTGTCCACACAGCACAGCTGTTTCCCACCAAACATTCTATTAGCAGGAAAAATATTGTTTGTTGGTGCCTTCAAACATAAATGTTTGATGTTGTGACAGCAGCACGGTTAAGATTTAGTTACTCTTAGAAAAGAAACTGCTTGATAAAGCTGTGTGATGCATCTATTTTTTCCTGCTTATCCAGTTATGGCTCACGGGTGCCTATATCAGCTGTCTTACGGCTAGAGTTAAAGCACACCCTGGACTGTCACAGGGCTGACAGGCAGAACCGTTGACAGTCACAGTTTAGAATAAGCAGATAACCCATAAATATTTTTATACTTCCCAGAGAAAAGACATGCAAGTGCCAGACAAACCTAACACAAAGGCCCCAGCCTAGGCTTGAACTAAGGAGCTTCCTAAAGTCAATGTTTGAGGCAACAGCTCTAATCACCACACCACGAAACTGCTATTTTGTATCACTGTGTACTTTGCTAAGATCCCTCAAGGCTCATCTACGTAGTTACACTTTCCAGCAATGGTAACTGTGACAAAGCTAGCTAGTTTTTAGCTTCTCATGACCAGTGTTTTGGAAAATCCATTATCTAAAACCTCCAAACCACACAGCGACAGCGGTAGAGCAGGTCTGCCAATGGGAAGGTCAGTGCTACAATTCCAGATGAGTGGCAGGGTACTGAAGTGTGTGCATGATAGCTAAAAAAAACACTTAAAGGTATCGAATAAAGTACTGTGCAAATGGGTGGGTGTGGCTTGCACTTTGCACTTTGACTGCTCAGAAGAGAAAAGTATTGTACAAAGTTCCAGTCCATTTTCAGGGGTGCTGCATTATAATCTGTTCTGTTTTGTACTATTTATTTCTGGCTACTGAGAAGCAGCACACTTCTTAGACCTCCTTCTAGGCAAAGGAAGAAGAGGTACTCCAGGGGAACATACTAAGCCAATCGCAAGAAAGCCAAGCTGCTTTCAAGGTTTGGCCTAGGGCCTCTTCTCACTTGTACTTGCTCTCAGTTTTATATTGGGCCAAACGCAAACTGTCTCCTGAAGTGCAGCTTAAAATCTAGAAGAAACTGTGCACATTTGCACCTTTTACCACAGAGAACAAAGGGGAGAAACAGAGATTTTCTTATAGTGCAGCAATATAATCTATGGACCGCCTATACAGTTAGATATATGAAAAGTGCCATACAAATGCAGACTGATTAACATTTATAGACAAACCATAAGACAACATTTATATGACATCAAGACAATGTAAGGCGTGAAGGGAGGGGATGCAGGTCAGACTACGCAAAGCATTCTGAATCAAAGGTGATGCAAAGAATGAGCCTGTCTCAGCCATGTCTCAGTCCAGCATCTCGAGTGAATGGCTGGAGGAATGACAAGCCAATGACCCACAAAAGGGTTAATGTTAGAGTAAAAATTCTATTCAGTTGACATAAGTTAAAATATTGAAGATTTCATTCCTTGATGATTTGGTAACACCTGTAGTTGTGGTGACAGCAACTTATTTAAACTTATTTTAAGTTGTTCTAATATCACATCCTACAGAATTCTGTAGAGGAGCAAAACTGTCAGTTGTCATCGTCATAAAGAAACTGACTTATAACTGGCCTCTTCCCGTGCACATAACATGAATCTGGTAACAGCAAAACACAGTTACAGATGGTTCTGCAGCTTATTGCCTGCATCACACATCTTATTGCTTACTGTGGCTGTTCTTTCTCATTCCTTTATTACTTATACACTATTAAACAAATGTTCAATATCAGAGATCATCAGTGCTATGGCTGTTGTTAAGTGTGCTGCACCTAACAAGTTTTACTCTTTTAATAAAAATAAAATGCTTAATAACGATGGAAGGTTAAGTTTCGCCTAAGGATATGTTGCCCTGTAACTGAAATTAGCATTCGAATTAATAACACAGTGAATAACGAATGTATGTAGTTAGCTTCCCTGAGCTAGAAGCTCAGATTCACACTCTTGCCCAAATATCATCATCATGTCCAATTTCAAAATCCAAAATTTGTCTGAGACTTCAGAAACACACGACTGATCCCACAATTAATAAATGAACAATTCATTTTTTATATACAGTTTTATAGAGCAATCGTTGCAATTACCACTGTATAGTGATAATCTTTGTTCTCAATTGTGACTTTTTTGTCTTTCACTTGTTTCCTGTTTAGTGCCAAGTTTAAAGAATTCTGTTTAGAAGTAACTCTTAGACCTAATAAAGAGAAGTCGTCTTCCGTTTGGATTCTTTTTTTAAAATTATTTTTAATGAATTGTCAGGTTCAGACGTGCGTTTATAGGTCATACTGCACACTCACTGAATTATGCTGACTACTGTATGCTAATCAGTCATCAATAAATCTTAACGCATTAATGATCTAAGCAAATAAATAATGGTCATTTTAATGACAACCATTCAGCCATTTAGTAAGGATATTTCACAAATGAAATTGAGCTAAAATTGATTCTTGGCCTCATCGTGGTGAGACTGAGTGATACTCATCAGGCCACAGACGCAAGAAAAACAAGCAGACACATAGAAAAAGTAATCCATGCGCCTTTACTGCAGACACCTTTTGTTAGGTGGAGTTTACTGTGAGTCCTATAACCAGTGTAAATTTTAGGGACATTTACATACATGGCTAAAGAGATTATATATGGATTATTGTTTTTTTGTTTGTTTGGGTGTTTGGGTGTTTCTTCACATCCTCATAAGTGCATAATCCAGTGTGCTATCATTTTAGATCATAAGTCTAGAAGATATTTTATTGAATAATTTAAGCCTATTCCAACTTGGGCAATATTGATGTAGTTTATATTTTTAATTTCAACTTTAATAACACCGTACTCCCTGAGAACATCGACAGTGTTATTATCACTGGTAAAAAAAAAAAAAAAAGTGACAAAACTACTCAATTATACCTTATTAATGAAATGGTGTTTGCTGTTTTTAAAGACATTAAAACACTAAAAAAAAAGAAGAAAATGTTTTTACTTTCTGTCATTTGCTTTTATCTGACTGCTTTTATTCTTACCATTGTCTGAGTCAGTGCTGATGTCCATTCATGACCTTCCAAACCTCTCATTAAATATTTCTTTTTTGATCAATGGAAGTTAAAGAAAAGAAAATTAAGCTTAAAAAATAAAAAAGAAGAAAAAACTTAATTAGATGATGAACTAAGAGTAGCTGAAACCACATTTTTGCAGCAGGTCTGGTAGATAATCTCTTCACCACACCTCCGGTATACAGACTTTCAAATATTAAGGTATTTTATTTTGAAAATGTTTTCCTTTATATGTGATGTGTGTGGGAATGTGCATTTCATCAGGCAGCTTTGTTATTTACATGTCCGGCACGTGTGGCTATGACATTATAAATTATTTGGAGTCAGATTTCTGAGCACTTAGTGAATGTGAGGCTAACATTCATTCAGATCTGACTCTGTTTCTGTCTGCTCTTTCATGGTGGACAGATATAGTAGTTTTTAAACTTTTATGCCAGAAAAAGCTGATTACAAGAAAAACAATTAGCTGAAAGTTACTATAAGGACTCATAAAGCTGTTCCACATCAATGTTCAACTTTTTTTCATATTGTTGCCAGGTACACTGATGATATACAAAAACCACAAAGCAATAAACCAGAATTGTCATTTAATGTGATCAAACTGTTTTACAACATAAGTTGCTGAATTTACAATGTGACAGAATTAGAGTCAGCGACTTAAATATTTTAAATGATTGTAAAGGTTAGAGATTTCTACATGTATGTATAGCGCTATAACACCTGATAACACCAGACCTGGATGTATTTTTTTTTTTTTTTTGATAAAGTAACTTTAAAAATGAATAAGAACAACATATACTTTTGAGAAGTAACTTACTGTTTTGCATCATGGAGGCCACACCACTCTCCCAGCTTGTTTGACTTCTGTAATCTGCACAAACAGAGAAGATGTGAGAAACAGCGTATACACATGCCTCTACCTGGATAGTGAATTGCAAGAAAGAATAACCTGAATCTCTAAAGGTCAGATTTGCATCATTAACTTTATGCAACAATGTAGAAGATCACTGACTATTTTGTTTTTAAAATTCTTTATAGGGGGGAAGCTGAGATAAGACTAAAAAAAGACCTTGTCTGGATGGTGGACTAACTATCCTGTGGTTGGTAGTAATGCACATATGAGCGCTCACACTCAAGACTCATGGAATGACATGATTTAAAATGTACAAAAAAATCTTTCTCTGTACTTCTTTTTTTAATTACCTAACTGACCATTCATTATATTTTCTCGCATATATGTTTTAAAACTAATAATAAGAATAAATATGGTTCCAAAGAAATAGGTCTAGTCATGTAAAAAGTAGGGGTGGTTGCACCACAGACAAGGATCAAGCAAAAACACCCAATAATATCTTTTTCTCAAGTTTCTTTTTTTGTTTTTAAGAAAATATCTCCATCAATACTGTAAATTTACAGGATGAAAAAATTTGGGGGGGGGGGGGGGGGGGAAATGTGACTATTTAATTAAATACAGAAAATACCCTAGCTAGCCAAATAGCCTAACCACTGAGCTCTCTAAGTGACAAACTATTTTTCCAGCTTTGTGGTTTTCTGAATGATTTATTCTACTGCACTTTACTGCAGCCAATAGCAACATGTTAATTCGCCTGGATAATTTCATATTTTATTTTTGATTATTGGAATTAGATGTTGATCATAATAAAATAATAGTCAAAATATACAAATAGTAATCTAAAAATGAATTATAGAAATATGTCAATTAAGACTTGTGTTACAACAAAATTAGATTGTAGTATTTTGTCACAACGATACAAAGTTTTGCACAAAAATCCTCTATTTTGTGCAGTTTCAACATGATTTCGAGTGTAGTGTCCTGGTGAAATATATATATGAAGTGTTTTCATCTTTAGTATATAGAGCCGCTTATCAATCATTCAATAAATAAATCACCATTATGAAGCTTGATTAGACAGAGCAATAGGAGCAGTTTTTTGTGATTCATGTGTAGAGAAACACATGACACCCCTGTTCTCAAAATCACAGTCCTATTAGGTTAAGTTGAGAAAAAGCTAACCAAGAAAGGCTTCAAAGCAGCTTTCTCTTAAGCGCTTGTCATTAACAACCTGCATAATGAACATTAAGCAGCTCCACACAAGAACAAACGCATACACATGCCGACTGTGGCACCTTGTTCCCGCTATAACTCGGGCTTTTCTCCCAGTGAAAGAAGACAAAGAGCCGGAGGAGCGGAGCGGCGGCTCAGCTCGGTAAATACCCGCCGGGCTTTGTGTGTCCGCGGGGTTTTAGTGTCGTCGCCTCGTTAGCTGCGGCTCGTTAAAAAACTCGCGACACAAAAACGCAGCGGGGAGCCCAATTTGGCCAGTACGACTGACATAAAAGAGTTCTGTTGGACGCAGTGATGACAATATAAAAGTTTCATTCAGCCGCATTCACTGCGTGGATATGAGAGACAGACGGGGAGAGAGAAACAGAGAGAAGCAATTCAATTTGAAATCAGGAGTTTACATATATATATAGATATATATATGCATTTTATTATATAGAGAGCGTTCCCTTATAACTTTTGACCAGTACAACTTAAAGCTTTAGGCCACATCACTTACAAGAGACCACAGAAATAACTTTTTACTGGAATCTGTTCCCACTTCAAAGTATTATGAGGCTGGACTTTTTGGTAACTCATAATTAAGCAGTGTGTTCACGATCATGGTCTTTTAAAGGCTGTCCACATCACCATGGAACACATACACTGTCATACTGTGGATCTATACTTTGTACATCTGAATATAAGTTGGTATTTAGTGCTGCGAGTCTGGTTGTTATTTGGGTAGTTTTGTATTATTGTAGGGTCTTGGAGGCAACTGTTGTTGTGATTTGGAGCTATATAAATAAAATAGAATTGAATAGAATTGAATTGGATGGAGGAGTAGCCTGTGTGTTACACAGATATATAACTAACTGACGGTATTCAGTTAGCTTCTAATTGAAAATATTAACGTGGAACATGAAATGTAAAATCAGTGCCTTCTATTCTAGTTTTTGCATCATGATATTACACGATAAAATACCTCTTAGATAGAATGAGGCATTTTCTCGCTTCCATCAAATGAACAAGTATCAGATGTGACTCAGGTGCACAGAGCAGACACGTGTCTTAATCCTCCTGTCTCCAGCACAACATATGGCAGCAGCCCACACTTCGCTCTCATCCCTTAGACACACACACACAAATAATATGTTCTGAATTCGCACGCTGGATGAATTTATTCCGGCCTGATTAATCATGCGTTTAATTGGCTTCAATTTGATTAAGACGTTCATTAACGACTGACTTAATTAGATCATCAATTAAGAAAATATTTATCGTAAACTGCCTGTGGATTTCAAAATCATCTCAGTCAAAACAGCATCAGAGTACAAAAACAGCAAACGGTAGACTCTGAAATAATTTTTGAGGTGACGTATTTTTAAATGTGCTCCTAAAATAAAATACGTTTTCCAAACTGGGATTTTGAGTCGAGGCCTAAAAAAAAAGCAAAAAAAAAAAAAAAAAAAAAAAAAAAAAGCAAAGGTCTTCTCCCACAGTATGATCGTAGATGGGTTTAAATAAACTGACGAGAGTAACTTTAATGGTTAGTGTCCACATTCTGTCGTTTTAGGGTTTGGGGGTTTTATTTGTTTGTTTTTTGTTTGTTTGTTTAAAAATGTTAAAGAAACGATACGTCCTGCATATTTTAGATGCAGTATTTACAGACAACAAGTGGCTACAAACGGTGATGAAGTTCGTGTGTTTTATTTTGACCCTTCAGTACTGTTTAAATACATTCGTTTTAGCAAGATGGCAATTATTACCATCGTCACTATGATCGCGATGATGATGTGATTGTTATAATATAATGAAACATTGCCAGTCTAGTGTCCAAAACAAGGCCCAGGTTCGGTAGAAACACGGGGAGTGCGTAAAAGTGTTAGAAAGCGGTGTTCACCACTGTTCACTTGTCATTATAAATTTGATATTTAATAACTGGTCAATAGAGAATGCGCAACAATATGGTAAATATAGTCCTATATGTAGCCCCTTTAATATGGGTTTAAACAGAATATCCAGCATGCCCATAATATCCGACAACTTTGTTGCTGGATTGTTTAATTCCAATGGAAATGAAGAAAAAGGCGGGATTAAGTTTATTAGTTAAATTAGAGTTCAAGGCTCCAGCTTTTAAAAAAAACCACTCTGGTTACTTTCTGCGGTAAAGTTCGGGGAAACCTTGACCTGCGTGAAGGCAGCAGCGGCTCAGTCCTCAGCGGCTGGGATCACCTGGCGCTCACCGCACCGCACAACTATGAAAAGAAGGAGGGTTTTTTTTTTTGTTTTCTCTTTTCTTCCTGACCCGGCTGTTTTAGTCTGAAAGAACATAACCCTGAACAAAGCACAGCAATCCGGCCTTGGGCAGAGGCCACTGGCCCGCGATCATACACACATCAATGTCTTAAACGTAAAATCAATCAATGAATAAAAACATTAAAAATCGAATTAAATTAAATCACATACTTAAAACAACATTTCTCTCTGTCTGTAATGAAGTTTTTTGCAACAAAAGATGGGAAGGGCTTGTTTGGAAAAGTTTGTCATCATTACGTGTTCCGTCTTTCTTCTCTTTTTCTCGTCCTTCTGTTTTTTGGTAATTTAATTAATTTTATTTAAAAAGGGGACCGAGTACAATTAGAAGATAAATGTTGCCATTTCACGCAGTGTACCAGAGTTAGCGTAACGCTTCTAATAATTTTCTCTTTCTTCCAACAACAACAATAGAAAAGAAACAAATCAAACGAGCTGAAATGCTGTTACATCAGCACTTGGTTCTCACCCTTCAACCTTATCCGTTATACGCCCGATAACTTTTCAACTCCATCCATGACTAAGAGAGAGAGTGAGCAAGCTTACCTTTCTGTGGCATGTTGCAGAATCAAAGTTTTGGTTTGTTTAGTTTTCCAACAACCTCTTTCTTCTATTCTTTCCTTCACTTAGTTTCTTCTTGACTGAAGAGACAAGTGCACAGAGATAGAGACACAGAGCTGGTCCTCTGAGAAGGAGGAGAGAGAGAGGAGGACATAGAACAAGTGGGAGGGCTGTGCCAGTGAGAGAGAAAATGGGGACCAAGAGTGGAAAGGATGGGGAGGAGGATTTGAATGGTATGGGCTAAGAGTTTGCATGTGTTACTCTGATTTATTGGGTAAACTGGCAAACATTTAAAGAGATAGTGCTTTAAATTGTTACAATTGCATGCACATGCTTTGGACAGGCACGTTTTGACCTGGATTGCTTCAGTGGTTCATGTAGTGGATCTGAAAAGTTAAAAGAGCTTGGACATGATTAAACCTGTTGTCACTGTCTCCTTGATTTTTCTGTGTCTTTTCTGTTTCTTTAAGTATCTTTACTAAAAAGTCATGAGGGGTGATGAATCTGGCAATATGAACTACATATGTTCTGTGTTACTAATTTCTATTTCTCATCTAAGCATGTCTTAGTTTTGTACTTTACTGTTTGGTGTTGAAGCACTTTTAGTCATTTAATCATGTTGAAATGAGAAAAAGTTATATTTTTTCACTTCAACTACACCCTCTGGCCATGGAGTAAAAAAGTTTGTACAGTCTTCCATTGTGTGCTCCCGTTCTACATTTTGAAGAAAAATGATAATTGAAAGCTAAAGTACTATTGAAAAAAGGTACACCCTTTAAAGTTAAAACTGAAATATTTTATTATATATATATTAACTGACTACAACACACTTGTGTCACTGAATTGCATTTAAGTGGCAACATGAGCAGAAATCCCGTAAGTAGTATTGACTTAACAGTAAATGCAAAAAGACTGTATTCACTGTTGATGTGGTTGCTCTGTTGGAAGTGTGTGAGCTGTAATGTTACATGCAAACAGGGAAGGAAGTGGGAGGAATATCAGGGTCTCAGGGAAGGTGAGTAGGCAGGAAGTATCACAGGCAAAAGTAAGTCCAAATCCAGAAATTGTTTAATTCAGTCAGAGGGTTCATCAGTCACACACACCAGGGAGGCCGTAGAGGATAGGACAAGAATCCAAGCACAGCTCACAAAACAAGGTAGACAGTGAATAAAATACCGCTACTGGAGTGCTGTGATCTGTCAGAGGATGGTGAAGCAGACAGGTCCGTAAATCCACTGGAGGTAATGAAGAAAAAGAGAAAAGGTTTAGCAGCTAACCCTCAGCAGCAGCTGATGATGCCACGCCTCCTGGTGGAGCTCTCAGGGGCTTACAGAACGAGAGAGAGAGAGCAGTTTCAATGTGTTACACACAAACACACACATACATTTATAAATTCTGCTTTTAAATACCGGTAGCCTAGGAACCACGAGTAAGCCAGCAGTCCGAGAACAAAACAATCTACTG
This sequence comes from Oreochromis grahami, assembly GCA_029532605.1. Taxonomy (NCBI): domain Eukaryota; kingdom Metazoa; phylum Chordata; class Actinopteri; order Cichliformes; family Cichlidae; genus Oreochromis; species Oreochromis grahami. The sequence goes on from JAQSNX010008528.1 coordinate 10,852, forward strand.
GAGTGATATGTTATTATATTATGATGGATTTCAAATTATGTTCTTTTGCCTCTTGTTTTCAATTCTTGATTTAATGGGGACCCAATAAAGAGACACTACTATGGGCCAGATTATTCAATATCTCTGAATTTAGAAGCAGGAAATTAGAGGTCATCTGTGCCTTTTTGTTTTTAAGACCGTTCCACAGTTGAACTAATTGTTGTCTCATTTATAGCTGTAGCTGAACATAATGACATGTCTGTGGAACAGTTTTCAGAAATTTTTCTATCATGGTTAAAATTTTATTTGTAAAGAAATTCTTGAAGTCATAACTAGTTAAAGGAAGGTTTGGCTCAACAGAGCTCTAACTCTTTGTTAGGCTGGGCTAAATGAAGGAAAGATTTTCTTTTTTCTGTTTTAAGATCCAAGTTATTATACCAGGGAGTCAAACACTTCTGATTTGACACTTTCTTTTTAGAGGACCACAGTATAGAAGGTGGTATGCAGTGAGGGTATAGTGCTGTTAATCAGATAATCGAACTCTGTTGGAATAGAGTTTAGGTAGCAGCTCTGCATTGTGTTGGCACATGGCATTGAACAAAACTGGAATTACTTCCTTAAACTTAGTTACAGCACTTTCAGAAAGACATCTACTGTAATGAAATTTATTCTCCACTGCTGTGTAATAACATTTCAATTTACAGTATGAATTAAGAAATTATCAGTGAAAAGACGATTTTCAGGGAATCTAGTTAAGTTTTCTGTCAGGTTTACATAAAAACAGGATCAAACGCAGGACTTCCTGATTTGTCGACAGTGAGTTTATTTACAGTGAACAAACAATCAAAAATGTGCAAATAGTCCAAAGAACATGGTTTCCTCCATGGCGATTTCCCGACTCCCGTGCAGTGAATCCCTCACATGAGCCATCATGATATGTACAAATCTTTCAACAATATTTACAAATGTACTCCACACCTTCAGGTCTCCTGACAAAACAAGATGCAAACGTTAGTTACGTCGCACCAATGATGGACAAAGACAGATTCACCTGTGCAAGCTGGTGTTTACTGACTGTGTCCCTCAACAAGCATTGACTGAAGCTCAGCCACTCAGTTAAGTAGTGACCCAGTGACGAGGATCAGCAGCAGCAGGTGAGTATGATTACTGGCAGGTGTGGCTGGCTTCAGCTCAGGAAAACACCGTCACACACACAAACACAAAGACAGAGGGACATGAGGGACAGCAAACCCAAAACAAAACAGACATGGCAGGTTGACCGGCGGGGACTGGTGGACCGTGACATTTTCAGTTATTATGCCATGTATCAGAACAAGATCCAGATTATGATTAAATTGGTCAGTGGGCTCATTTACATTTTGAGAGAAGCCAAATGAGTATAATGATAGATTAAATACAGTGTTGAGGCTATCGTTTTCAGCGTCTACGTGAATGTTAAAAACACCCACTATAATTATTTCATCCAAGCACTACATAAGATAAAATGTGATAATTCAAATAGAAGCTCGGAGTAAGGACCAGGTTATGACAGAAAACGACAAAATAAATTTATCAGAACAGAGTTGCAATAACCGGAGCTTTTGGCTGAGTTGGGAAAAATGATTTAAACATTCCATATTACACCTTCCATTCTGGGTTTCCTCTGGGCTCTGCTGCAGTCCAAAGATTTAAGTAAGGTTATGTTAACTGGTGATTCTAAACTGGCTGTTGGTGTGAATGTGAGTGTGAATGATTGTCTGCTTGTCTGTGTTGGCCCTGAGACAGACTGGCAACCTGTCCTGAGTATACAATGACTCTCACTCTTTGGCAGCTGGGATAAGCATTAGCCCCACATTATCCTGAAGTGCAAAGAGGAAGAAAATGGAAGGATGGATAATAACACGTGAAAATCAACTTTATTGTGTGGATGCTGATTAAGCATCCACACTATTGAGTTCCTGTTTCTCTTTATTGTGTGGATGCTTTAAGCATCCACACTATTGAGTTCCTGTTTCCTTATTGTGTGGATGCTTT
>JAQSNX010008529.1:0-12631 GCA_029532605.1 Oreochromis grahami
AGTGTGGGTGTGAGTGTTTGAGTGTGTGTGTGTGTGTGTGTGTGTGTGTGAGTGAGAGAGAGAGAGAGACACACACACACAAAGCCCTTTTTAGGGCAGCATCTCATTGTTGGATAAAAATATAATATATTCAGACTGGTTGACTGGCATAGACCCTGTGTGTGTGTCTCTCTCTGTACATTTGTGTATCCATATTTGATTTTGTGTGTATTTGTTGATTTGTGTATCCATATTTAATTTTGTGTGTATCTGTTGGCTGTTCTTATTTGTATTTCTAAATGTATTTTTATTTTATTTTTTCACAGGTGAACAAAAATAAGTTTTGAGCAAACTTAACCATGTTCCTTTTTATTCAGCTTGTCATTTTACCTTTCCAATATTTTCACTTAAGTTATTACTATTCTGCTCAATCATAGTATCTGTTCTAAATCATTGTTATTGAGCTATATTGTAGGATTTCTGCTAAATCATAGTATTTCTACTGTATTATATTTTTCTTTCTAAATATATCATTTCTGCTATAGAGTAGTATTTCTGTAATATTTAAGAATGTTTGGCTAAATATATTCTTTCTGTTATCTTATACTATTTCTCCGAAATTCTTGTATTTTTGTATTTTCAGCTGTTTTCAGAAAAAACTCTTTTGAGCAGAAATTCTGCTGATTCATCTCTTTTCATTGCAATTTTCTGCTTTTTCACCTCTTTTCAGCAGAAATTCTGCTGATTCACCTCTTATCAGCACAATTCTCAGCAGCTTCTGCTAATTACAGCAGAATTGTCCGTCTCTCCACCTCTTCTTTGTGAGAATGGCTTTGGCTCAGTGAGATGAGTAGCTGCCTTGAGCCCAGAAGGGCCAGGTTGGAATCCTGCTTAGGGCAATGTTTTTTTTCAGCAAAAATTTCTCTGTCTTTACCCCTTTCAGTAGAAGTTTTTGGCTTTTCACCACTTTTCAGCAAACATTTTCTGCTTCTTCACCTGTTTTCAGCAGAATTTTCAGTTTCTTCACCGCCATATAACTTTTTGCAAGTTTTCAACTTTTTCAGCTTTTTCAGCAGGCAACTTCAGCGTTAAGGCATCCACACAGCATTTTCGCAGGAAATGCAAATTTTTCTAGTTTAATATTTAGTTCTGACGAACCTGCTCAAGTGCGGTTCCCTCAAGTGTGTGTATGCACACAGACAGACACACACAGACACTGTCATGTCTTAAACCTGCAGTGCTGCTTTTCTCATTGGCTGTAGATTTTTGTGTAAATATTGCAAAAAATATTAGGTTAGAAGGCGCTTTCTAAAATAATTTAATAAACTATAGTTATGAGGTAAAACTAGTGAATAGCCAGAACTGACAATTACTGTTCCCTGTGTGTTGTGACTGTTTGAGTGGCTCTCTCTGCATGAGCTGGAACAGAAGTGCTTTTTAATTGAAGCAGTTTATCCTGTCAGGTGGTAAATTTCTATCAGATCTGAACTGCCAGCAGTATAAATGAGCTAAGCAGCATTGTTAACATGTGATAATTCCTTCCTGACAGAAAATTCTGACTGTATTCAAAGCACATTTCTATGACTAGTAGTTTATTTGTGGGCATTTATGACATAACAGAGCAAACTGATCAATACTTTCCCTAACAGGATGAGCTTCCTCATTCCTCATATTCAAAAAAGCATTTGTTAGCCCATCCTGACACGTTACAGCCCACCTCTAGTTAAAATTGTGTTGTGGTCAGTGTTGCTTCTCTTTGATGCATGAGCCTCACTTAAAGAGAATAGATGCCTGCCAAAGGCTTAGCAATAGATGATTCAGTTTCTGATGACCAAAAATCTACATTTAAGACCTTTATCATTACTGAATCACCATGAGGTTACATCGATAGAAGCAAATCCTGCTTCGACAGGCAACTGTTTTAAATGTTTGCTCCAAATCCATCTTTGGATCAGTTTCTTTACACTGACTAAAAAAAAACAAACTCAAATGCTTCTGCTGGACTCATTTATATATCTGCCAGAGAAACATTACTAGTAAAACTTCAGATCAGTTCCTGCTAGTAGTACAAGAATAGAAAGTTCACCTGGCTACAGGAGCCATTTAGCTCAAACTTGCCCAGTACAGCTGGCAATTGGATGGCATCCAGGTGAGATCATGTTCTCTCCATAAACAAAATTTTCCAGAGTTGAATGGGACAAGGGCGGAGATCATCTCTTTTGAGAGGTTCCAGTCCAGGTCTTTTGATCTTCAACTGAGTGATTACTTCACACTTAGTAGTGCACTCCAGGGCTGAAAAATTAAGCATGTGCTAAAAGTGCAGTTCATCCAGCGACCACTTGAAGCCTGCTCCAATTCAATAACAAATTCTAATAGTTTCTTTTGTTAAAATGACAAAACTACGGGGATAGCCCGATATAAAACAACAACAACAACATACAAACAGACAAAAGGTTAAGATTTAAATTCGGAGCTTGGCTACATTGATTGAATGGGGACACTGATGTGGGTAGCTATAGCCAGCACCTGTCTTACCTCCACTAATTTGAGTCAGAGAACTGGATCTGTTGATCCAGCATTTTAAACATGATTATTAAACAAATATTATGGCTTACTGTGAGGTCCAGTCTTTCCACAAAGTTTGTGTGTTTCATCAAGGTTATAGATGCAGTTATTTAACCAAGCATGTAAAGGTTAGCTGCTAACTTAGCACTCCATCCCCTCTTCTAATCATGGTTACATCTGCTCTCAGAAAACCAAGACGGTGATTTCCATAAATGTAAAAGTAAACCTTCAAATGCCCAGTATTATATGTTCATCCTTAATAGAAGTATAACAGATGAACCTGAGAAAATGTGTTACTGTAAAAGCAATATGACAGATTTAAACAAAAATCTTGATTTGTTATGTTCTTAAATGTATAAACTGCAAAATACTCATGATGTCTAAAACATTTTACAAATTGTTATGAGGTTGAGGTAGGAAACCCTCAAATCCTTGAACCGAGGATGGTTGTAATCCACTGTTTTATTTATATGAAATAAACACACTATTAGTAAAGATTCATGAATCTTTAAATGCAAATTATAACCTTAACATGAATTCCAAAAAGAATAATAAGAGGCAGCATTCACACACCTAGTTTTTCATTTTGCAGGCTCATTACAGGTAAAACCTCTAACAGGTAATTTGTCTCAGTTTAGAATCAAACTATACTTTCATTTCTTTCTTCAAAGACTGCTGACCTGACTTTCTATAAAACCCATAGCATGTTACAGGTGAGCATCACATGTTTTATTATTGTCAGGTTTAAAAAAAAAAAAAGGTACCACAGGGTTTTATCCACTATTGTGGGATGGATGAGCTTTTCCGAGGGCCAGCTGGAGGCAGAAAGGGGCATGATTTCCCTCCTAAGCCAGCTGCTGCACCTGCTCCGAGTACCGTTGAAAGGGCTAAGATGTACCAATTGTAATGACTGAAGGAAAGAGCGGAAACAGTCTCCCCAAGTGCTTTCTTTTTTTTATTCCAGCAAAGTAAGCAAGGTCACTAAATAGTTTCCCTTGAAACTGTGCGAAGCGTTAAAAAGCATGGCTTTGTGGCGTGTTCCGTTTGTTCATCACATAGCCTTACTGTTCTCTCACTACAGCCGACTGTGCTCTACTTTAATAACCTTTCCCCTGCAAAGTGCACAGAGCTACATTGTGGTTTTGCATAGGCAAACACTAGCATGGGACTAATATTTGTGTCAACAAGAGAATCAGCTGAGACACACTCACTCTACCTCGATGCAACTGAGACCAGAAACTGAAGCACTAGTAGTTTTTCCTGGAGGCAAAGCAGTGCGTCAACACTGCCCCAAAGTCTCCTCTACCTGAAGACACAAAGCTAAGATCATATGGACAAAAGCAAAACTTTCCCCCCCTTTTCCATTAAAATCTGCACTGAATTTTCTTTGGCTCTCCAGATGTTTTCCAAAACACACTAAGAATCTTTGATATACAATCCTGAAAGATGGAGCAAAGGTGAAGTTCTCTCATTAAGAAGCAAAGCACATACAGCCAGAATAATAATAAGAAAAGGCCTGAAAAGTGAATTTTAAATGATCAGGGAGTTACATCTTATAAAAGAGGAGATTAAACAGTCACCTTATGGTCAGTATCTGCAGATCATCTAGAGTCCTTTCATTCTCTGGAAACTATTCCTACTTGATGGCCTTTAATATTTTACATCTTTCTGTTCATCTTCAGACTTATTCAAGTTCACTCACTTCTCCAACTCTCTGCAAACCCATGACCAAGAGAAACTTTTTAATCTTTTAACCCACACCCAACCCCCTCACTCCCCCTGCAAAATTTGATCCCTATATTCTCCACAGCCGGCATCCATCTGGAATATCCATCTTACTGTTAAGGCATTAGAACTTCAGTACGTCTGAAATATTTGTCTTGAGGCCACATTTGCAGTGTGTATTTGAAACATTATAAACTGCAGGGGATATCTTTTTTTTAATGAACACAGCCAGACAAACAACAGATAAACAGCCAGACAAATATACAAGCAAGCTTATTCTAAGTAGCAACAGACATCAAGTAGGGAGATTACACAGGGAGCTGTGTCAAAGTGTCAGTGTGTGAGTGTTTCCTCTGTCTCTCTCTCTCTCTCTCTCTCTCTCCCTTTCCCAGTCTCTCTCCATCCATCTCTCCTGCTTACTCCCCTCCCCTTTCGGAGACAAAATGGCCAGATGGCTTCCAATCCAACATGCTAATCCACAACACAGACTGTAGCTCTGACACACCTACCATAAGACCAGTGCTCCACTCTGAACATCTATACCCTTATGCACACACGCGCATGTATACACACACAGGGCCAGTACACTGTCAGCATGAGTCCCAAACGATAACTTCACTTAACAATAGCAGAATAACTCATTCAGACTAAGCCCTCAACAGATGGAGGCTTAGTTGTATGTGTTTTGTGTGTGTGTGTGTGTCCTGCTATCATATTTCAGGCAGGCCAGTTAGCAGGCTACAGGCCAAGATGAGGTTCTGTGTCTACTGCTTTTGTTAGCTGAGGTGAGGTAAGAGAAGCCGAGTGTGTTGGGTTACACTGAGCAATGGAAAACATGGGGAAACCCAGAAGAGCACATAATGCACATGGAAACAAACTGGCTGCCATAGTTATGTTTTTTTTAAATAAAGGATCATTTCAGTACACTAATGAAGTGCTGCTCCTATTGTGTTATTGATAAGATCACATTAAATAAAAACACTGCATTATTTTGGCTACTCGGGCCTGGGCAGATGAATCAATGAACATCACAAGTAAAAGAAAAGTACTAAAGTTACACAGTGGTCAGTTGGTCACAAGTGGGGAAATCATTTGCATTAAAGTCAAGCCACAATATGCTTCCATTTTGCCAGCAGAGTGCATGTTTACATAACAAACATATGCCTGAGTCTATAATTTCACTTTCATTTTCAGTTAAACTGAGCGTACTTTGTACTCGTCAGAAAATTCAAGAGTATAACACTTTGAGTGGAGATATCTATTTTATATAAGAGGTGTGTGTGGGTAACCAACTCACAGAAAAAAGCTCATACAGGTAAGAATGCTCTCTGTTGATGGTAAACAGCTACACGCACAGATACAAAATGGAGAGCTATTAATTGCCCATTTGCGTGTAATAGACCTGTGTCGATAACGGTGCGATGAATATATAATGCAATGTGGCATGTGAAGCAGAGCATCTAAGACTGGTGCGAAGCACAGCCAAGAGATCAGTGGAGATGAATTTTCCAGCGACAGCTTCACAGATCAGTTCGACAGAGGGATGCATAAATATTAAACACTTCTACTCTGATGGTATAGCAAAACCCGATTGTCTCTCCGCCTTCTGATTGTGACGCTGCATTGCCCAGTGAGTTCTGGGCGTATTTTAGATAAATTGTGGGGGGGGGGGGGGGGAGCCAATGGTTCTGCCTTGGTGTTGAGGGAGAGTTTATATAGTAGCCACCTTATATATTTTAATGCAAAAATGTAGTAAAAGATGTAGTTTAACTGCTTGAAAGGCAGTCATATTTGCTTGAAGTGTGGACAGGAGGATTAGTGTGAAAGGGCATGTAAGAGATCTATCTCAATATAAAAGGCCAATGTTCATAGCGAGCAACAGCTTCAGTAACCCCTCCCCCAATCCACTTTATAATCATCTCACCCTCCCTAAATCACTGATATGACTCCCTAATATCTTCCTCTTTCACACTAAAGCCAAACAACAGGTCTCCCATCAGGCCCTGCTTCTCAAGGGATGACTGTGCTTCCTGGGAGAGGAATCTGTCCTTCCTCTACGTTGGCCCAGACGGCAAAATTAAAATCAGCGCAGGTGATGGAGAGGCACACATTCAGCTTTGTACTGTGGCCAATTCTTCCATCTTCCTCTACCACCGAGAGCTGTAGAAGAATCTGAGGTAGAATAGCTCAGCTTTCACAGCACCGGCCCCCACCCCCACTCCGATCCCCAGTGAAGTCAGGTGACCAGATGTTGTATATCTCCCTGTCACCACAGCCGCCATGAAGCTGCTACACACATCCATGTTAAAGCGAGGAAGCGGAGGCACTTCTCCGCTGTGTGGGTGAGAGATCACTGAAAGGCACAAATGGAAATACAACTCATTTCTTCTTGAAGCCCACTCTAGAGAGGCCATACGTGAGGCGGTGCAGAGATAACAAAAGAGCATCCATCAGCATATTAACCATCCATCCCCCCCCCCCCCCAAACACACACGCGCACACACCCACCCACCCTCCGAAGCACATACAGCTCACATCCATCCATAAGCCACGGGTTTAGAGACCCAAAATAGCGTTGCTTCTTTTTTGTTTCAGTGTTGCTGCTGCAGCTGCTGCATTTCTCCAGGACTGACACACACACACACAAACACACACACATACCCACAAGGCCTGTACAAATGCCACCATTGATTTTTGCACCCCTCCTTCAATAAAGATGCTATTTGTGAGGCAAAAGAGAGTGTATACAGAAACAATGTGATGCACAGGATGGTATATAATGATATAAAACATGCCCGTGCCATCTGATGCAGGCATCCATTTCTGTCTCGCCCTCACTGAGAGACTGCTGATGAAACAGCTGCCTCCTTAGCAGGGCAGAATGCAGAGTGGAGGAAGAAAAAAAGGCTACAAAGCACCCCTACATACACAGCCCCCTCCTCCTCTCCTCCTTCCTCTGCCTCCCCCTTCCACATCCCTTATTGCACACACAGAGAGTGAATTACCTGAAATATGTCTTCACATTCTCTTGCTCAGGTTACGCCTTTGGGCCCGGAGTAGTGGTAGATTCATCGCCGACCGTACAGTCCTAATGACAGTTTAAAGGCAGGATTGCCATTCTCTTGTCAGACCAGTTCCTGACCCTAAAAGCAAGCTTGTTCGGCAGGCTGGATGCTTCACTGGCTGCTCACTGTTCCCTAGCCCATGATGTCATCCACCCTGGTTTGCTGATTGGCTGAGGGGTTGAATATTAATGCAGGCAGCTGGTCCAGGGGAGGGGAAAGACAACAGGCAGACAGTTGGTTTTCTGGTTAACAGCTCAAAGCTGCAGAGGGCGTATGATGGGAGGATGGTGTTATGCTGCACATTAAGCTCAAGACTGTTTCTGTTGCAAACACGGAATACACTAAACACGGTGCTAACCTGAGCTGTGAGTACATGCCGGTGTAACTTCAAAAAACATCAGATTTAATAGGAACAGAACAGCTTAGCACAGGTGAGTTCATATAAACAATCAGAACTGGCAAAGCCTCTCAAACATCTCTGCTAGAATAGCATCAAAGTCAGAGAGAATTCATTTGCAAGAAAAGTAGAGATGACTTTACAGTTAATTGCATAAAGAAAACAAATGCATCCAAACATTCTTTTTAATTATTATTAGTAGTAGTATTAGTAGTAGTAGTAGTACTAGTATGATTACTACAGCTACTGCTACTTTCAGTCTAAAGGGCTTTCTTTGTCTTCCTTATTTAACAAATTAGTTGCTGTTGCTATGCAAGGATAAACTACCTACTTTACAGGTCAAAATCTGTTCCCCATGTTTGTTTGTTTTTTTAAAAACCCAAATAACATTTAATTTTCTGTATCAATGTTTATATATAAAGTTGCTTTTGTGGTTACTGCTCTTATCATATCTATTTTAATGTAACTGAGAATATGTTTTAATGACAAATTAACATAATAATAGTGTTTTTTTTCCATTTTAATATTTACCAACATTCATTTAGTTTGTTTGTTTGTTCCCCTACATCTTGAATTTTGAGATAAATCCACCAAACACTTGCAGGTAGTGAAACCAGAGTCTCTGAGTTCATAAGCAGGCGAACACGACAACCAAAACTTGTCGCTGCAGTTGCCCTAATTTGCCTATGATGTCATCCTTTTCCTCTATCTCACCTGTGATTGGCTGACTGACACAGCATCTGCTCAGTCTCATGGCTAGTGCTTCCAGCTCAAGGTGGAGGCCTATCTGTGGCTCTGTGAATCATGGCTGGTTGTCCTGACAACCCCTGTAATGTCGATTCCTTGTCAGAGAGTAATATGGCTGTTCGGTGACAGTCTGTTCACTCAAATGGAGAACCTGATGACTGCAAGAAGATAATGCCCCCTTGCAGTGCTTTCATTCACACTTGAAGGTAGCTTTTAAGATTTTTTTTTTTAAATGAACAGCAAATATATTTTCAAAGAAAACTAAAAAAAAAAAGCTTTGAATTATTTATTTAATAATTAGACTTTTCTTTTTTTAGAATAATATTAGGTGTTAGTGTTTGGTAATAATCATCAGGCTCTCAAATCTTGATGATTTTACATTCAGGAATGATCTAGTGCACATTTATTTTTTGACAGTATACCTTTTTCTGTTGCAGGCAAGTGTTTAGGATGAACTCATTAAACCCTGCCAATATAGAAAAGAAGGAAAAATGCTAATTTAGCTTAGCCACAAGAACATTTGAACTTGACAGGCGACTCCTGTTTCTTAACTGAGCGGTTTCGACCCTGCTTCCAGAACAAAACAAACTGGGTTGCATCAGAAATTAGTGAGGGTGATCGGCTCACTAGGGAAACGCTTATAAAACCCTAGAGCCTGTTCTAACCACTTCTTTATTGATATAAACTGAAGTGTCAAAACCTGTCATTAAGGTTACAGGGAGGGCTGTAAAACACTGTCTATATGGTAGAAAGTGTTAAAGCTGAAAATAATCTTTGCTCTTAAGGACACAAAGGATAACTATACACTAAAAGGCAGATAGGCACACTTATAGAAAAGTGTTAAAATGACAATAAATCTGACAACATAAGTAAAATGACAAAGCTATTTCCCCAAGGGGAAAAAATGTGTTTGAGGATAATACTGATTCTCAATCTATTTGGTATTAGTGTCTTAATTTCATAACATCTTTCCAATTACCCAATGACTTTGCGACAGCAGCATCCAGATTAAATATCCATACTTCTGTACATGTGACTGTATTTGTGAATACTCAGCATCAATGCCACAGCAAATCTGCCATTGCCAACATGTTGACAGACAAAATACTTTTGGCCACTTCAATGTCATCAATTTAATTGAAACCCACATAAACACAAATGGATGCAAGCTCTGGACTTGAGCTCATTTTTTGTGAGGTAGCAGTGTTTATTACTGAGCCACCATCAGGCCACAGCAGGAACCAGGAATGATCAATTCATTGTCTCAGATGTCCCATTTTTTTTCCTGGGACTTTTCACCAACTGTGTTAATGAAATCGACCAGGCTTCTCCTCCACAGTTACAAAGCACTGCAGGTTTACGACATTTATGAGGCCCTGCCCAGCTTCTCGATCTTCCGCCTAATTAAGAAATGTGTGCTTATGCTAATATCCAAATGAACAAATGATGTTTTACTCCTTCTCTTTTTGTTTTGAGTTAAATTACCAGGTAAAATGAATAAAGGATTATACCTTTCACCTGGATTAATGTGCTTTATGTGGCCCATGAGAAAAGAAGGCCTTTTGTACCCTGAAAAAACAAACAAACAAATAAAACCAAACCCAAACTGGGATGGCAACAATGATTAGAAAGGACACAGACCTCCTACTAAAGCCAGTGTGCTTCTTTCACAGCCACATGCCCTTTAGAAATTCTGTACTCATACCTGCTACCCCATTATAAATCACAATGGATAAGCATGCATGACATGTTTTAATTAGGATCAGCACAACAAATGGTAATAAGAACTTTTTTTTAAAATTTACACACATAACGTTTTTCTGCTTTCATCAAGAATTGTGTTGCATTTGTGTGTTGCCATTACTAATATATTTTCCATTCTCACTGCTGCACTGAATCACGCAATACTTTTCTAAATATGTGCTCCTGTTTACTTAAACTTAGCTCAGTAATACACAAGGAAAATCATTTCCTAATGCTTGGCAGTAAACGCTCAGATCAGGAGCTGACAGGACAAGTCGCAGCTGAATCTCAGAGGAGCATGATTTACTAGTATCCATAGGCTCCTGTCAGTGATCAGGTTTATATAATGAATCCTATAAATATCCTTGGAGGCAGAGCGCATCTCTGTGGTGACATTTTGTAATAAGCCCTGTCTGAAATTTACTAGTGTTGTAGACAGAGAAAGATAAATGAGTTTCTACATATATCTATGTAGAATCTCGCCTGAAACATATACAGTGCAGTGAAAAACTATTTGCCCCCTTCCTGACTTACTCAAAGATAACCAACTAACCACACTTTTTGGAAAGCTGAGTTCTGTTTCGGTATCTTGATTACTGCAAGACAGAGTCTAATCAGTAACTTACTTAAATGGAACCTGTCTGACAAAGAAGTAGACTCAATAACAGATAACTCAAGAACAGATAAGAAACACAGTCATTGATATCTATCAGTCTGGAAGGGGTTACAAAGCCAATTCAAAGGCTCCACTACTGTGAGAGCCATCACCCTCTTTAGCCTGACGCCATTAGCCATTTCCGGGTCCAAACTCCTCTTCAGTTCACAAAGTGAAACAACCACTGCAGCATCGTTGAGAGTTAAATTCTTTATTCTGTAATAAAATGATCAGTGTGGCTGCTCTACCAGGTGTAACAATTAAGTTTAATATCCAGGCATCCATTAAAAACAGGATTTATGAAGTTTAACGAAGTTAGCTCACTAGTTTCTATGAACGCCTACTTTTTCCCCCCTCAGTAAAAGTTAATGTGAGAGTCCCTGATTGGCAGAGACAAATGGAAGGAAAAAGATGCTAGAAACAGACCAAGTCGGGAGAACACCTGAGATGATCCATCCCCAAAGAGAACCCAGAGCAACATCTGAAGAACTGCAAGCCTCATTTGTCAGAGTTCATGATTCAACAACAAAGAGACTGGGCAAAAATGGCACCTATCAGAGATTCAAGAAAGAAAAAAAACCTCTATTGGTCAAAAAGATCTCAAAAAGCCTCGTGTCACATTTGCTGTAAAAACATTGTGATGATCCCCAAGACTTTGTGAAAATATTCTGAACTTTTCTGTTTGGGTCTCATTACATCTGGCATAAAACTAACACAGCATTTCACAGCATTCACAGCATAAAAAGATCCTAACAGTCAAACATGGTGGTGGTAGTGTAATGGTCTGGGGCTGGACCTGGAAAACCTGCCCTAACTGATGGAACCATGAATTCTGCTCTTTGCAAAAAATGATGAAGGAGAATGTCCGGCCATCAGTGTTTGCCTTAGGGTTTGCCTTGGGTTATGCAGCAGGACAATGATCTACAATCACCTGCAAGTCTCCCTCTAAATATCTCAGAAAAACCAAAATGGTGGTTTTTAGAGGGGCCTAGTCAAAATATGGACTCAAATCGGATTATGAAACTTTAGGATTAACCTTAAACAGGCTGCTCATGCTTGAATGGCATGAACATTAAAAAAAAAGAATAATTTTCATAACAAACTGGTACATCGCCTTCCCCTTCATAACAACTGTACTGTGGTTGTTCTTAATAATTTCTGCATATGGCTTATGTTCTTTCTCATAGCTAGAAGTTTAGCAGCCCTAACTGACAGCTGTGCTATTACACTGGTTTACCTCTTCCACTACTGCAGACTAAAATTCCAGTATTTTATTAGTCTGATATCTGACTCACAGATATACGAGCCTATGCACTGAACCTAAATGGTTTATAGATGCAGCTTTCCAGCATAAGTCTCCTTCCTCAAGTACGCAAGTATCTTTCATTTTGGAAAAAGATCTCAAACCTCGGGAAATGCAAAACAAGAGATACAGCAACAGGTGTCGATACTGTAGAGAATATTGGCCAATCAGAAGCTTATGAACAATAACATACACAATCTGACACCAAAAAAGACAAAACTATCAAGTGTGCACCTTTAAGTTATATTTCTTTCTTATTATCAACATTGTCTGAAAATTCTGAAATGAAAATCATCATCCTGGAAAATTTTTTCAAAAGCTTGATTTTTGTCAACAAAATTGTTTATTTCTGGACAAAAATGCATAGAAAAAGTTATGTTTTCCGAATACCTTGTATGTGTATATGTAAAGGGGTCAATGTGCAATTTTTGCTTCAGCAGGAAATCTACGTA
>JAQSNX010008530.1:0-24655 GCA_029532605.1 Oreochromis grahami
AACAAGATCCTTACTCTGGACGGCATTGCCTTGAGTTGTCTGTTGTAGTGATTGTTGGGTTTTTCTCTGTACCTATGAAGCGCCTTGAGGCGACTTTTGTTGTGATTTGGCGCTATATAAATAAAATTGAAATTGAATCATTTACACAGTTGCAGAACAAGTTCTCTCTCCCTGCGTCACATTTTTTTCATTATTTACAGATAAGAAACTATGTTCATCAGAGTATCTTTAATTTTCCATCTCTTCCGGAAGAGGGGTCAATTTTTACACTCCTTCTGAGTTCCCCGGATTCTAAAAAGTTGGTTTCTGGTTTTGTGAAAGCCTTTTCTGAGTATTTAAATTTTAAATCTGACTTTTTGAAGATGGCATGGGAGGAAGAGCTTGGTTTGCAAATTGGAGATGAGGTGTGGGAGAGGAGTCTGTGTAGGATTCATTCTTGCTCTATAAATGCAAGGCATCAATTCAAAGTGCTTCACAGACTTCATTACTCAAAAACTAAACTACACAGGATTTTTCCTTCTATTAGTCCGACATGTGATCGTTGTAAACTTGGAGAAGGGTCTCTCACTCATTTATTTTGCATAACTATTGGTTGGACATTTTTAAATGTTTTTCTGATATCTACAATTGCACATTAGAGCCAGACCCAATAACTGCATTGTTTGGATCTTCCTCTTCCCTTTTTCACCTCAGCTCTGCTGCACAAACTACAGTTTTGTTTGGAATGGTAATTGCTAAGAAAATTATCTTGACTCTCTGGAAGTCGGATATT
This sequence comes from Oreochromis grahami, assembly GCA_029532605.1. NCBI lineage: Eukaryota > Metazoa > Chordata > Actinopteri > Cichliformes > Cichlidae > Oreochromis > Oreochromis grahami. The sequence goes on from JAQSNX010008530.1 coordinate 773, forward strand.
GTACCTCAATTCAAAATGTGGCTGACAGAACTGACTGCTCTACTGCATATGGAGAGATGCATATGCTAGTGTTGTAGTATTTTTGTTGTTGCAGTGTAGTCTTTTGCCTTATTTGTGTGTTTTTGCCCTTGCCGTTGTGTTGTCTGTTGTTGGTTTTTTTTTTTTGTTTGTTTTTTTGTGCCTTCTGTGTCTTTTTTTTCCTTATATCAAAAAATCTCAATAAACATATTTAACAAAAACAAACAAACAAAGAAGCTGTCATGAAAAAAAGAAAACTTGTATGGGATTCAATGAGTCCTCCTTTTATCAAGACTATTCAAACAGCAGATTTAAAGCAAATCAGCACAGCTGTTATTCACTGTGAGAATAACACCTTCGTTACCTTACAAGCAATACTTTATGATGCAAATGATACAAATGTCATGGTGATGACTGACAGGTGTTATGGGAAGTTTGTTAGACTTGCTACTGTAGCAAAAAAAAAGGTGACATATTTGATTAAAAGTGCAATGTTTTGTTAAATGTTGCTTCCAAAGTATCATTGCACAGGATTGTGTTCTCACTTTGTGATTTTTTTCAATGCAAGTTTCTATAAAATATAGATGAAAATGAATGAATAGGCTTCTTTCAGTGCTTGTTGGACTGCTGTACCACAGGACTTCAATTGACTTCTGTAGATCAGTCCAAAACTTTGTCGGTCCACTGAGCAAATGCCTGCCATGCCAGATGTCCAGCCCTGGAACAGAGTGATCCCTGCTGGACACATGACTTTCGAAATGCACTACACTGTTTTATATTGTTTACTCCAGGTGAAATGTAGTGACCACTAAGTTTTTGGACACAGTGATCCCCAACTTCAATTCAGGTCTGCAACTTTTATTTTCTGCTATATTGTTTTGCCGGCTTAAAATAAGATAGTCGGTGGTAACTGACAAGAATGTGTTGAAATTTCCGTTGAACAGTAAGAGAAGTGAACTTTATTTTTGTATATGTCTTATTTTTTCTCCAATATTAGTAAACAGACCCTTTTAATTTTAAATAATCTGTCTGTTTATTGGATTTATGGTAAAGAGCATTTGCCTGTTGTATTTTGTTACAGGTTTGTCATTATCCCTAGTTTATTCTCAATTTGTGTTGATTGTCTGGGGGTAATTTGGTGGAAATAGTGGACATTTTCATTATTATCTGTTATTTGCTTGAGGCGCTATTCCTCAGTGACATAAGATACTCACTTTACATGTCTGTTTTTCCAGACATGTAGAGGACCCACCCCCTCCCTCTCCAAAGTTCAAATTAAGATGATTTAAGTTCAAGATTCAGCTTGGCATTATTTTCATATTTTTGGTTTGTTTATTTCTTGTTACTTATGATGTGAAAAAAAAGAAAAAAAAAAGAACAAACTTCCTCTGAATTAAATTGATCTCTCCTGTTTCAAATGCCATGCTCCTACATGCCATGCTCTTACATCAACATGGGCATGCATCTTCCTCAGGTGCACCAGTGGAACCAACATGCTGTACAATAGTTCCTACCGGAGAATTTCCGCAATAAATGACCTAATGACATATAAAATATGCATAGTGCAAAACAAAATACATCAACTAAAAGTATGGCAGTAAAAGTCTCTATATTTTAGTATTTACGGGTATGTTGTGACTTACCTTCAAAATTATACAAATACTGAGAAATATACAATTTCAATCCTTTCTCTCTTTTGCTCTGAGGCGCGGGGGAAAAAATATCGACAAGTCGATGAACATCATCTACCGATATATTTGGTAAATGCCCAAGACATCTTGAGAAATGTAAATTGCCGCTTGATTCATCCATTTCGTTGACTTGTTTTGGAAAACCCAACCGTAATATCACATTGGAAACGAAGCGCTCTACATAAGTTTCCCCACCGGAAGTAACATATGCTAAGGCGCACATAGTCTATAACAATAACTTTAAAAAGAAAAACAGGAAGAGGACTGGACTGTTTCCCCCAGAAATTATTTTCTGTGCTTACTATATTACTGTGTGAGCTTCCACTGAGACTGTGCATCCTGTCCCTGTTCCTATTGTGAGGGCAGCTTGTCCACAGTCTCAGCCCCAGTCATCCTGTCATCCAGGCAATCCAGAGGGTCTGCTGATTAGTGTCAGGTGTAGATGTATCTTGTGTCCCAGCCAACTGAATCATGACAGAGCCAGTATCAACCAATGGGGGGAAAAAAACTTTGAACAGTAGTAAATCATCCCAGGAATAACCAGCTAACCAAAATCACTCCAGAAGCACATCATCAACTCCCCCAGGAGGTCACAAAAGAACCAAGAACAACATTTAAAGAACTGCAGGTCTCACTTGCCTCTGTAAACATCAAAGTTAATGATTCAACAATAAGAAAGAGACTAAACAAAAATGGCATCCACAGGAAAGCTCCAAAGAGAAAACCAGTACTGACAAAAAAGAATGCAAAGGTTAGTCTCACATTTACCAAAAGACATCTTGATGATCCCCAAACTATTCTGTTGACTGACTAAACAAAAGCTACATTTTTCCAAAGTTTAAGACCCTTAATAGATGTTGGGTGGCCCAAAGAAAAGTAGTAGCCCTATCTACCACTAAAGTACTGTAGTATATAGCACGTATATACTTATTTATTTGGTATTTAGTAGTATAGTAGTTTGTATGATTCTATTTTATGATTCAAAACAGAATCCCCAAAAATGATTTATTGGGTCAGGTTATTTCATGTCAACATTAACTTGCTGAAACAAATGCGGAACTAGTGGAATTGGTGCTGGTTTTCTCAGGCTGGATAATGTTATTATTATGGACTCTTGACACAAGACAAAGCCAGAAGAGAGCTTCCACTGTTCTGACACTAAACTATCCTCTTTCACACCAATTACCCCCACCTATTACTCAGCTCTAGTAAGAACATACTTATCACATTTAAGATTGTTGAGGTATATCTTAGTACTGTAGGAGACTTATAGAGATCTAACACTTCTATGATACACAATATTGCAACAGCTCAGCAAAACCTTCTAAAGAATAAACTGATATTTGTTAAAGTGAACTTTACTGTTACAGTAATAATTTAATCAAGATTCATTAAAAAAAAAGTTAATTCATGAGTTACATAGATGTATCTTGGTTAACCTAATTTCCGCTTAATGTCTGCATGAGTGAGTCTTTGTGAAGCAGATTACTCTAAGCGTTGCCCAAAACAGAAACACCATATCTATTTAATGTCCTAATCTAATGTCCTGTGGGTGACTAAAGAATGGTACTGGGCCTTTCCCTCAATTTTATGCTTCCCTTGTCTTCACCACAAACAAACTTGTTTATGTCTAAAGATGAGTCAACTGCCCATGAAACAGCACATTTTCTATTCTGTGATTTTTTTAATCCTCTGTCCCCACTTGATTCTTTTTCTCACAGTTGATGGTAATCAGGTAATTAAGTACATTTGATTATCAGCATCTGGCTGTAAACAGTAAGGGTGTACTTCATTTCTCACACACTGCGTCTGCATTTTGGAACATACGACCCATTCCTCTTGCCTGAAGTAAAGACACAGAATGGAAAAATTAAATGTCCTTTCACATAAAAATCATATAAAGTAGATGATAGCATAGTGTTAAGACTACACGCCTTTGGAACAGATGCCCTGTTTGGGAGTCTAAACCACAACTCCCAACCAGGGCATCTGTATCCAGTAAGGGTCCCTAGGCTAGACCCCCCATGCTCGGATATGCGCAAGAGACAGGAAACTGAAGCCATACCGCCTTCGACCTCACCCGGATTAACAATGTCCGCGTTAGGTGATGAGGAACCAGGATACACATTCAGAAGAAGAAACTGCTCTCATGGCTAGAGATTGATGAGGTACAACACAAATGCTAAGTCAAGGGGGAGCCAGGACGACAGGTCAGTGTGAGAGGAACTGACTGGAAAAATAGGATCAGCAAACCTGGACACTCCTCAGCCAGTTATCAACATTACATGAGGTACCCTCTGAAGGTCTGCCAGATAATATGAATTCAGGACTACGGAAAATACCTACTGTGACCATCACCGAGAATAACCAGCTGATCTGCACTATGGCAGCAGTGCAGAGATGCTTAGCTACAAGATGAACAGCTACAAGGAGCAGTACCCTCCATGGAGAAGGAGACTAGAGGCCAAAATCAAGGTAGCACAGAGAGAAGTTAGCCAACTATGGGAGCTGCAGAAAGGTGAAGTACAGCAAACTGTCCATACCTGAGGCCTTGGAAACTGTCAAGCAACGACTCACAGCCTTGGCCAGCAGCTTGAAGAAGTATACCAAAGAGAGAGAAGGTAGGAGAATAAACCAGCTGTTCTCCACAAAACCATCCAAGGTGTACTCCCAGTGGCATGAGAACAATATGAGAACGGAGCCACCAAGGCTGGAGACGGAGCAATACTGGAAGAGCATATGGGAGGACGCAACACATAACAACAATGCTCAGTGGGTAGTGGATCTAAGAGCAGACCACAGCAACTTCCCTGAACAGGGACCAGTAACCATCACAGTGGCAGACACCCGAGAAAGGGTCTCCAGTATGAAGAGTTGGACAACACCATGCCCCAAAATGGTTCGTGCCTACTGGCTAAAGAAGCTGACTGCACTCCATGAGCGTTTGGCAGCACAAATGAACCAGCTGCTAGTCAATGAGAGACACTCAGAGTGGCTAACTGAAGGACCAGAAGGGACCGGTCCCATCCATCTACCAGCCAATAACCTGTCTCAGTACCACATGGAAGCTCCTGTCAGGCACCATAGTAGCTAAGATAAACAGGCATAGGCTTAATACATGAGTGGGGCACATAAAGGAATTGGCAGGAATATCAGAGGAGCAAAACACCAGCTACTGGTAGACCGAGCAGTGGCTCAAGAATGCAAGACTAGAGCGACCAACTTGTGCACCGCTTGGATTGATTACAAGAAGGCCTATGACTAGATGCCCCACACCTGGATCCTGAACAGGACCCTATGAGCCTTCATGAGGAACTCAGTGGGGATGTGACTAACAACACTAGGGGCCAACTTCAAGCCCAACTTCAAGCCCGAAGCACAAGTCAAGATTTGCCGTGTTAATGCGGTTATGGCGTTAACGTCATTTTAACGAGATTAACACTGATATATGTATGACTTGGAATTATTAATTATGATATATGTATGACATATATATATATACACACATATATATATGTATTTGTGTGTGTGTGTATATATATATATATATATATGGAATGGAATGGTGTAGTCGAATGGTAACAAAGAGAGGGAAGGTAGTCAGAACTGAGGGGATCGAACTACCAGAAGGCAACATTGCAGACATAGAGGACAGTTACAAGTACCTGGGGATCCCACAGGTGAATGGGAACCATGAAGAGGCCGCTAGGAAAGCTGCAATCACCAATTACCTGCAGAGGGTTAGGCAAGTCCGGAAGAGTCAGCTGAACGGTAAGAACAAGATCCGGGCCATCAACACCTACGCCCTGCCCGTGATCAGGTACCCTGCTGGGGTAATAGGCTGGCCAACGGAGGAGATAGAAGCTACTGACATAAAGACAAGAAAGCTCCTTACGATGCATGGAGGGTTTCACCCCAAGTCTAGCATCCTGAGGCTGTACGCTAAGTGGAAGGGAGGAGGCCGGGGACTGGTGAGTGTCAGCCCCACAGTCCAGGATGAGACAAGGAACATCCACGAATACATCACGAAGATGGCCCCAACTGACAGCGTGCTCAGTGAATACCTCAGGCAGCAGAAACCCAAGAAAGAGGAGGAAGGCGAGGAACCATCATGGAAGGACAGGCCCCTGCACGGTATGTACCACCAGCAGATAGCGGAGGTGGCTGATACCCAGAAATCCTACCAGTGGCTGGACAAAGCTGGACGGAAAGACAGCACGGAGGCACTAAACATGGCAGCACAGGAACAAGCACTGAGCAAAAGATCCATAGAGGCTGGGGTCTATCACACCAGGCAAGACCCCAGGTGCAGGCTGTGTAAAGATGCCCCAGAGACAATCATATAACAGCAGGATGCAAGATTCTAGCAGGCAAGGCATACATGGAACGCCATAATCAAGTGGCCTGCATAGTGTACAGGAACATCTGTGTCGAGTATAACCTGGAAGTCCCGAGGTCAAAATGGGAGATGCCCCCAAGGGTGGTGGAGAATGACTGAGCTAAGATCCTGTGGGACTTCCAGTGTAACAGAGTTAGAAAATAGCTTAATGAATTTCCTCAAAATTGATGTGCTTTGTGACTAGTTGGAGCCACCTGGTGGACAAATACCGCAACTGCAACTGTTAAGGTTCCAAATCACTGCACAGCGCATGCCTCAGCAAAGGAAAATACTCCCAAGCTGGTGGTAGGTGCTTGTGAGCGATACTGTTGTTAATTGTGTATGTGTATTAATTAAAACATTCTTATAGTGGTAATTGTCAACATGTATTTTGATTGTAAGCAGTACTAGCATGTATCCTGAAGGTTACAGGCATTTTGATGCATGGGTAGTAACTTTATTCACGAGTAGCATTTTTAGTTAGCATGCTAAGCTAAGCTAATACTCGTTAGCTAGTCGGGTGCTTTTTGATTTGCACTCAGCTCTAATGTTTCTCTGTGTGATTGTAATTGTTCTAATTCTTTTTAACAGAACTGAATGTTGCAGTTGCTTTGCACAGTATTAATGACAACTGTGTGCTGTTTTCTTTGTACCAGGTAGGCGCTGTTAAGTATAAGTTTTAATTGATGCTGTTGTATAGGAAAAAAACAAGATGAACAATGATGATTGTTTGTTGGTTTATGTTATTGTTGGTTAGGAAAAAGGAGATATGTCTCTTATCACTCACTTACCACAAGGAGAAAAATAAATAAATAATACTGCTACTATACGATCACAGGTTTGGTTTCAGCTAGAACTTTTAAAGAAAGATTTTGTTGATGTTGTGTTGTATCTTAGTCATTTGTTAAGTGTTATGATTGGAAGGGAAAAAAAAAAGGAAAATACTCCCAAGCTGGTGAACTGAATGTTGCAGTTGCTTTGCACAGTATTAATGACAACTGTGTGCTGTTTTCTTTGTACCAGTTGCCAGAATAAAGAGGGAGCCCAAAGTAAGGGCAAGTCCAGCGTTGCAGTGCCGTCCTTCCTACATGGGCATATCACACCACTTGCACGATAGACTCACAGAACAGCAACAGCTACATTGGTGCCGTGACTCTGCGATTTGAGATCAACTTGATGCAGATCTCCAACCCAGGTTGCAGTGTATTGAGCTTAAAGACTCATCCTTTGCCCGTCTTGGACTGTGAATTACGTTGAGGTACTGGACTGTTTGTTCTTTGGTTTGATGGGACTCTCTCCGGACTGCTTGTGCTGACACCTGCGACTCTGAATATTTGTTATTGTCTACGTTTTTTTTTTTTTTCTTGCTTTTCCTTTTCTCTGTTTATATGCTAATATGGCAAGCAAATTCCAGCTGAGTGATATATGTGACAATGTTCGCTCCTCTGTTGGGCGGGGTAGAGGTGCAGCACGTGCTCATTTACTGTCACATGGGTCAGTTGGGAGGGATGAGGGAGCTTCACCTGTGTTGCCTGGGAGGGTTGGAGCCTTTGGGTCGGGTGTAGATCCAGATGAGTCTCCCGTGGGGCAATTTTTGCGGGGCGAAGCACGTCACTCCACTCCCAGTGATGGGAATGACACATTAAACCAGTTTAGTGACATGATCTTTCAACTTGGTTCACAGATAGGTGAATCTATTGCGGCCAGACTTATGTCTAGTGGAGCTGTTGGTGATGTTGACCGAAATGATGCTCACTCACATAACCAGACTTCCCATTCGGGTGGCAATACGAATACGCCGAGTGAGAACACTCAATTCAGCGTTATCGTAAAATCCGACAGGGAGCCTGTCATTTTCAGGGGTGATGGTACAGACAAGTACACAGTGACTGAATGGGTTGAGCTGATGAAATCATACATCAGAAAGCAGAGTCTTGATGTGTCATTGCAGACAGAGGAGGTGATGGGGAGGCTAATGGGGAAGGCCAGGGATGTAGTTAAGATAGGCTTGAGAAGCGATCCTGCACTTATTACTTCCTGCGCCCCTGATGTCATATTCAACATGCTGATAAGGTACTTCAGCAACACTTCCTCTTGCCTACCCCTGCAGGACTTCTACTCGACTCTGCCTTCTCACAGGGAGAATCCTGTTGATTACTGGATACGCCTCAACAAGGCTGCTGATATGGCTGAGGAAGGTTTGAAGCATCAGGGCAGGCGAATGGAGGACATTGGTGGTGAGATCGCTAAAATGTTTGTGAAACACTGCCCAGATCCTGAGCTTGCATCTGTGTTTAAGTACAAGCAGATACATGAGTGGACGTGCAAGGAGATTCAGGAGAGGATAGATGAGTATCGGCGCGAGAGGGTGTCTTCTGTGAGAGTGCGCGTGGTTGAGGCCCATGCAGCAGCGCTGATTCGTGATGACACGCGTGTTGAGCTCTTGAATATTGATGACAGGAAGTCTTCTGGTGTTGACTCGCTTCCTACCTCACCCCCGTCTCCTGGGGTAGGTCCCTCTGTCTCACCCTCTCCTCTCTTGTCCCAGACGCAGCAGACGTTTCTCACTCCAAGCTGTCCCACAGTTCCTCCTCTGTTGTCACAGGATGGGGAACGGAATCCGACGACCTCATCTCAGAATAGATGTCAGACTATTCCCCTGCATTACCAGAAGCAGTCTGCTCTCCCTGCTCCTGAGCAGCAGTTCCCCCACAGTCAGCAGCCCAGCGATAATGCTGTGCTTGGCGAGATGATGTCAATGCTCAGGGAGCTGTTGAATAAAGTGAAGGTTGGGGATGGACATTCCCCCTCACGGCAGGGTGGCAGACGAGTACAGAACCGGGCCCCTTCGTTCAATGGCAGGAGCTGTCAGGTCTGTAATAAGGAGGACCACACTACACAGTCCCATTGCCGCTTCGCCCGACTCTGTTTCACATGCTTTCAGCCCGGTCACACACGTCGCTCGTGTGCCAGTGGGGCCTCTACGGGTGACAATGCCCAGGGAAACTAGACGGCCTGTGCTTTGAGGGAGGCTGTACAGGTCATGAAGAACACTTAGAACTACAGACTGATAGCGTTACTGACGGAATCTACAGCATCTTGAGCTGAATTAAGACTTCAGAAGTCATTCGTCATGTCGAATGACCAGCGGATAAACTCTCAGGTTGGTAATAAATGTATTACATGTATAAGAACAAGCGTCATGTTAACAATTGATAGCCGTACAGTAACCTTTATGCTTATTGTAGCTGCTAGCTAAAAACGCTAATTTAGCCTAGTTTGCCCTGGATTCAGCTTTGACAAACAAATATGATCGACTGTTTCTAGTAGAATTCCAAAGTTGTCATCTTGTACCCTGTCAGAGCCCTGTATGCTTGCAGAGACCCCTACAGTAAGGAAACATGCAAAACGCTATCCAAACCTTTGTATTTGAGCTTTATTTATGTCTTACACAGCATCCCAACTCTTTAGCTAACTTAATAACTTTAGCTAAAGTGAATAGTTAGTCTAATTCATTAGTGCAGCATTACTGGATCACCTCTGTTTGAAGTGATACACTCCCAACCACACATGATGCAGCAGAGCTGACACAGTAACATGGAAGAGGGAAAGAAGCTGGAAAGGACTACTAAAAATAAACCCAATGCCTAACAATGAAAAATGTAAAATAAGAACAATAATAATAATAAAGATAAAAGATGAAGTAACAAGTTTTTTGTTTTTTTGTTTATTCCAAATGATCATCCAGATGTCTGTGACATGTGATGACAAACACCATAATGGAAGGCCTTAGTCATCACATGCTTAAACTCATCATATATTTTTGCATATGCTGAACAGGCAGTCAGACATGCTGTAACTGTGGGGTAGAAAACTGCATGAACACCATACGGCAGGGGTCTCAAACTCCAGTCCTCGAGGGCGCATGGAAAAGTTGCATGACACCAGCCCTCGAGGACTGGAGTTTGAGACCCCTGTCATATTCCATATGACAGGTGTGGTTGAACTTCATGAAGACTCTGAAGTTTCTCTTCTCTTCTGGCAGGACAGGAATGTCGCCTTGTCCTGTGAGCCACCGTAAGGATATGACAATGTAAAGGACTTAGACAAGTCTGAGAGAGTTATTTTTCAGGACACACAGAGAATCAGCAGCAGTGACAGCCTGTTCTACACTCCTGTTACAATCAGAGGCAAGGCATCCCTTGGTGCTATGTTGGATAGTGGTTCAATGGCCTGTTCCTTGAGTGAAGTAGCACTGCAGAGGCTTGCTGCTGCTGGTGCTATTGATTTGAGCAATCAGGGGGCGCCCACTGTTGTTTTTGTTGGCTGTGGTGGTGTACGAGTGAAGCCTAAATCAGTGGTGGAGCTCGACATGGAAGTGTATGGGTGCCATATCTTGGTTCCAACCTTTGTTGTTGAGAATCAACGAGATGACTTAATTGTTGGCTCGAATGTCATCAGACATTTAATCCGTCGGTTCAAGAAAGATGCAAGCTACTGGGAGGCAGTTTCGACGTCGGGTTCAGGTCATCAGGAACTTGAACAGTTCCTCTCTCTGCTTGCTGGCTTGGAACGCTGGTCTGGTACTGAGGTACCAGACAAAGTGGGCACAGTCAGGTGCAACAGGGCTGTCACCCTGCCAGGTAACAGTGAGTTTCTTGTATGGGGGAAACTTCCTAAAGATGTTAAGATATCTCCCGGCTCCACTGTGGTTACTGAGCCAACCACCTCTCGCTCTGCACCCAGGGGCATCATGGTCGCTAGAGTGGTGACTCCTCTCTGGGGAGACAGGTGGGTCCCACTCAAGCTCCTCAACGTCACGGACAACCCTGTTATTCTGCGGAGGAATGCCAAGCTTGCTGATGTCTACACCTGCCTTGCATTGGAGGATATGGAGGTTCCAGAGCTCAGTCAACAGTCTACTCGTACAGAGCCCACTGGGACATCTGTACCCACAGTGGATGTTGGTACTGTACAGGAGAGGCTGGACCGTGTTGGCCTGGGTGACCTGGACCTGAAATCCTGTGATGTGTCATCGGACTGGCAAGAAAAGTTGGCTGACCTTGTGGTCAATTATCAAGATGTCTTTTCTCGCCATCATCTGGACTGTGGTGAAGCTAAGGGCTTTGTACACAGGATTCGACTGACAGATGACAGGCCATTTCGTCTCCCCTACAGGCGTGTGCCTCCTGCCGAATACCTCAAGCTCCGCCAGGTTCTTAATGAGATGGAGGAGAAAGACATAATCAGGAAGTCTACTAGCGAGTTTGCCTCACCTCTTGTCCTTGTGTGGAAAAGAAATGGTGACTTGCGAGTGTGCACCGATTTTCGATGGCTCAACAGGCGGACGCTAAAGGACGCTCATCCCCTGCCACATCAAGCTGATTGCTTGGCGGCCCTTGGTGGCAATGCGTTTTTTAGCACGATGGACTTAACTTCTGGCTTCTATAACATGCCGCTACATGAGGAGGATCGCAAATACTCTGCATTCACAACACCCATGGGTTTGTACGAGTATAACCGCCTCCCTCAGGGTTTGTGCAACAGCCCAGCCAGCTTCATGAGAATGATGACCTGCATTTTTGGCGATCAAAATTTCCTCAGCCTGCTGTGCTACCTTGATGATCTGTTGGTCTTTGCACCATCTGAGGAGTTGGCTTTGGAGAGGTTGGAAATGGTTTTCAGCCGACTTCGCCAACACAACCTGAAATTGGCCCCAAAGAAGTGCTGGCTTCTCAGGAGGTCGGTGAAATTCCTCGGGCACATCATTAATGAGTCTGGTGTGTCCACAGATCCTGCTAAGGTCGAGGCTGTCAGCAATATGACCATTGCGGACCTAATGGAGCCTGATGGGATCACCCCGTCACAGTCCCGTGTCAGATCATTTCTGGGCATGGTAAACTATTACCAGCACTTTGTACCCAACTACTCTGCCTTGGCAAGGCCTCTCTTTGACCTTCTGTCTGGCCAGAAGCAGAAGCGCAAGGGGCGGGCACGTGTGGGCCGTGCTATGCATTCTCGGAAGCTGACACCTACTGACTGGACACATGATCATCAACAGTCATTTGAGGATCTGAAGGCTGCTTTGGTGTCCTCAGTGGTTTTGGCCCATCCTGACTTTACTCGCCCTTTTGTCTTGTCCACCGACGCCTCCTTGCATGGGCTGGGAGCAGTTCTTTCACAAGTTCAGGAAGGTGATTTTGTGGCTAGACCAGTTGCATTTGCCAGTAAATCCCTTTCCCGTGCTCAGCGGAAGTACCCTGCTCATCGCCTTGAATTCCTTGCGTTGAAATGGTCTGTGTGTGACAAGTTTAGCCACTGGCTCAAGGGACATGCCTTCACGGTGTGGACTGATAATAATCCGCTTACACACATTATGACTAAACCTCGTCTGGACGCCTGTGAGCAGCGGTGGGTGGCGAAGCTGGCATCTTACGAGTTTGATATCAAATATGTCCCTGGTTCTAAGAACATTGTCGCAGATGCACTAAGCCGTCGACCATTTGTAAAGTTGGTTGTTGGAGAGAGGTTGCTTTGCTGCCCTTATAGCGACCTAGTTGGAGAAGCTCTTCCCATCTCTGTTGGCTCAGTACAGGAGGCATTTCGACAGTCGAACTCCAGTCGACATCTTTTCGATGGCCAGGTCGAGGAGGAGCCTAATGTGTCGGTGCATGCTAAGAACCAGTCCTTGACTAAAGAAGAGGTCTCTGCCATCTTTGAGACACATACCCTTTGGGAGTCGGGTGCCAGAACGCGTGCTGTTGACATCCTCCAACAGCTTCCACAGCTCCTTCTCCCTGAAACAGATGCTCAACCAGTGTTCTCTGAGGGTGAGCTTCGTGTGGGGCAGATGAGTGATCCTGTCCTCTCGAGAGTGTTGTACTTTGTGGAACGAGGCCGCCGACCTTCCAGGAGGGAGAAATCCGGTGAGTGTGCCATGGTCATTAGGTACCTTAAACACTGGGACAAACTGACGATGTGTAATGGTGTCCTTTACAGAGTATCTAGGGATCAGGTCTCCAAGAAGAAGAGATACCAATTTGTTGTCCCTGATGCCCTTAAACCCGAGGTCCTCCGGGGCACACATGACAATGCTGGTCACCAGGGGCAGTTTAGGAGCTTGTGTCTGGCCCGCCAGAGATTCTTTTGGCCGCACATTGATAGAGATGTGAAGGATTATGTGCGACAATGCCAGCGGTGTGTCGTTGGTAAGGCAGCTGATCCTGAGGGGAGGGCACCCCTGGAGAGTATCAAAACATCTGCACCTTTGGAAATTGTGTGCATTGATTTTTGGACTGCGGAGGATTCTAACAAGAAACCTGTTGATGTGCTGGTAGTGACGGACCATTTTACTAGGATGGCCCAGGCCTTCCCTTGCCGAGATCAGTCTGCTAAGCAGGTTGCGAAGCAACTCTGGGACAAGTATTTCTGCATTTATGGATTCCCAGAGAGGATCCATTCTGACCAGGGGGCATCATTTGAAAGTCAGCTGGTTGCTGAATTGCTCAGGGTTGCTGGTGTGAAGAAGTCTCGGACGACACCGTACCATCCAATGGGCAACGGTAGTGTGGAACGTTTCAACAGGACACTGGGCAACATGATTCGTGCCCTCCCTCCTGATGCAAAACACAACTGGCCCCGGCGCCTCCAGACCCTGACATTCATGTATAACTGTACTGTGCATGAGACAACAGGTTACGCTCCTTTCTATCTCATGTTTGGTAGGGTCCCCCGTCTTCCAGTTGATGTGCTGTTCAAAAACATACTGAAAGATCCTGAAATCAGTTGTTATGATAGCTACGTGGTGTCCCTGACGAAGGATCTTCAAGAGGCAATGGCTATTGCTCAAGGACATGTTGCCAAAGAACAGAGACGTCAGGCTGAGCTCTATAACCGACGTGTGAAGGGGAACTTAATCGCTACGGGTGATAGAGTCCTGGTTTCCAACAGACGTGAGAGAGGGAAGCGAAAAACAGCTGACAGGTGGGAGTCCACCATATACACTGTCGTTGGTGTGAACCCTGCTACTCACACATATGTGATCAAGAATCCTATGACTGGACAGGAGAGGGTTGTGCACCGTAACCTGTTGATGCTTGTTAACTTCTTACCTGTGGACATGGACAGTCATGCAGATCGCACCTTTCAGTCCTCTTCTGAAGCTGGATCTGGCGATGTCATGGATGTGACGGGATTGCTGTCTTTCTCAGAAAGTGGGGATTCTGTGAATAGAACTCGGCAATGGATTGATAATTTGTCGGCTGCATGTTCAGACAGCTGTGAGGACGCTGAGCCCTCTAGTCGCGTTTTGAGCATGGCTGATGTGCCTGAGAGTGTGAGTGATTTGCACCATCAAGCCGGTTCAGTGACTTCTGAGCGAGACTGCTTACCAGCCCCCTCGACCATCACTCAGGGAGGGAACAGACAACTCACGCCTTCCAACCAATCTGGTCCTGGTGATGTACAACCAGTCAGATCTCGTTTTGGGCGCATTGTCAAACCAGTCAATCGGCTGCTCCATGTAATGTCCACTCAAGAGGTCGTCAATGATGCAAGTCAGATAATTGGCAAAGTCTCCAAATCAATACGTCAGGCTTTTCAGTAAGGTTTTTCTTCTACATTGTGGTTTCCAGTTTGGTGTATTTGTTCCATTCTGGTTTGCCATTGCACCACCGTGTTTAAACTCCGGTCCCGATGCGGGGACATTTCTTTTTCTGTGGGGCATGGTTTGTGTGGGGTGTAGACGGCATCCCGCATCCAGGAGCTGGTAGTGAGTGGGCGCCGCTCACTCTGCTTCATCCTTTTGGGGATACTTCTTGAGTTGGTATATCTATAACCATGTCGGGTCTGTTTTCTTTTGGGTCTTTCTTTTGTTTTGTTGATTTTGGTGGATGCTGTGGGTTGTGCATCTATAATTTTGAGCGAAATTCTGCGGGGGTGGATGTAACAGAGTTAGAAAATAGCTTAATGAATTTCCTCAAAATTGATGTGCTTTGTGACTAGTTGGAGCCACCTGGTGGACAAATACCGCAACTGCAACTGTTAAGGTTCCAAATCGCTGCACAGCGCATGCCTCAGCAAAGGAAAATACTCCCAAGCTGGTGGTAGGTGCTTGTGAGCGATACTGTTGTTAATTGTGTATGTGTATTAATTAAAACATTCTTATAGTGGTAATTGTCAACATGTATTTTGATTGTAAGCAGTACTAGCATGTATCCTGAAGGTTACAGGCATTTTGATGCATGGGTAGTAACTTTATTCACGAGTAGCATTTTTAGTTAGCATGCTAAGCTAAGCTAATACTCGTTAGCTAGTCGGGTGCTTTTTGATTTGCACTCAGCTCTAATGTTTCTCTGTGTGATTGTAATTGTTCTAATTCTTTTTAACAGAACTGAATGTTGCAGTTGCTTTGCACAGTATTAATGACAACTGTGTGCTGTTTTCTTTGTACCAGGTAGGCGCTGTTAAGTATAAGTTTTAATTGATGCTGTTGTATAGGAAAAAAAACAAGATGAACAATGATGATTGTTTTATAATAGAAAAGCTGTTTTTGTTGGTTTATGTTATTGTTGGTTAGGAAAAAGGAGATATGTCTCTTATCACTCACTTACCACAAGGAGAAAAATAAATAAATAATACTGCTACTATACGATCACAGGTTTGGTTTCAGCTAGAACTTTTAAAGAAAGATTTTGTTGATGTTGTGTTGTATCTTAGTCATTTGTTAAGTGTTATGATTGAAAAGAAAAAAAAAGGAAAATACTCCCAAGCTGGTGAACTGAATGTTGCAGTTGCTTTGCACAGTATTAATGACAACTGTGTGCTGTTTTCTTTGTACCAGTTGCCAGAATAAAGAGGGAGCCCAAAGTAAGGGCAAGTCCAGCGTTGCAGTGCCGTCCTTCCTACATGGGCATATCACACCACTTGCACGATAGACTCACAGAACAGCAACAGCTACAATCCATAGAGGCTGGGGTCTATCACACCAGGCAAGACCCCAGGTGCAGGCTGTGTAAAGATGCCCCAGAGACAATCCAGCACATAACAGCAGGGTGCAAGATGCTAGCAGGCAAGGCATACATGGAACGCCATAACCAAGTGGCCGGCATAGTGTACAGGAACATCTGTGCCGAGTATAACCTGGAAGTCCCGAGGTCAAAATGGGAGATACCCCCAAGGGTGATGGAGAATGATCGAGCTAAGATCCTGTGGGACTTCCAGATGCAGACGGACAAAATGGTGGTGGCTAACCAACCGGACATAGTGGTGGTAGATAAACAGAAGAAGACGGCTGTAGTGCTCGATGTAGTGGTTCCGAATGACAGCAATATCAGGAAGAAGGAACACGAGAAGCTCAAGAAATACCAAGGGCTCAGAGAAGAGCTCGAGAGGATGTGGAGGGTGAAGGTAACGGTGGTCCCCGTGGTAATCGGAGCACTAGGTGCAGTGACTCCCAAGCTAGGCGAGTGGCTCCAGCAGATCCCGGGAACAACATCGGAGATCTCTGTCCAGAAGAGCGCAGTCCTGGGAACAGCTAAGATACTGCGCAGGACCCTCAAGCTCCCAGGCCTCTGGTAGAGGACCCGAGCTTGAAGGATAAACCGCCCGCAGGGGCGTGCTGGGTGTTTTTTCTTTTATATGTATGTATCGTGTGTGTGTTTTCACCTGCAAAGTTTGAAGAGCGAGAGAAGAGGTGGAGCGAGGAGAGTAATCCACCTGGTGAGGAATTTTATGACATTGTTGTCTGAGATGACAAGTAAGAGACTGTTTTATTTTGATTCAGTTGAATTTAAAAGTTAGATATTACAAGCAATGCAGCATAATACTTATTTTTATGTGTTTAACAAACACATTGATGGACAGAGCCTGGTCAGTGCCCAGCACTTCCCTAATGCTCACTGGAGGACTTACTGTCCAGCTCATCTGAGGTTCTATGTCTGGGCCTGTCAAAGGATCTGCTGCTGCGGCGATACACCCTCTCCGATGCGGAGCGAGCCGTGAAGCTTCTCTCCGTCTCGGGCCTGGTAGGGGGCATGGCTCTTGAACTGATGGAAAGCATGTTGTCCTTGCTTGGATCGGAGGACAGGGGATTCCTCTTAATCCATCTCTTCCTCCGACAGCTGCCTGTGGCCGTGAGGACCGGCATTGCCAACTCCCCGTTTCTGGCAGTGAGGGATTACCGCTCCCTGGCAGAGGAAGTGGACAGCATCCTTCTGACTTCCCGCACCTTCCAAACCCTAACTATGGACCCGCCGACAGCACCTCCACCTGCCTTCCCCGGAGCGGCCGATCTGGTGCTGACAGCGGGAATAGCTACACGATGACACCGCTGGAAAGACATCTGCTTCTATCATCAGTGTTTTGGCGCCAGAGCGTGTCACTGCCTTTCACCCTGCTCTTTTCCGGCCCAGGAAGACGGGGCTGCCAGCGCCGTAGCAGCCGCGGTCGCTAGCGATACGGCGATGCTGCTCTTCATTGAAGACTCACGCTCCGGGAGGTGTTTTCTGGTGGACTCCAGCTCACAGAAGAGCCTAATTCCACCGGCCGCAGCGGACAGGTTAGCGGCGGACAACAGGCTGCGGCTAATAGCAGCTAATGGCTCTCCTATCGCATTGTTCGGAGAAAGGTTGGTGACTTTTAGCTTCCATGGTCGGGATTTCCGTGGAACTTTGTCGTTGCTGCCAGCTCTGTGCCTATCTTGGGCGCCGATTTTCTCTGCGCTCATGGACTGTTAGTCGATGTCGCTCACAGACATTTGATCGGACTGCCGACCCCCTCATTCGAGCTAATTTAGTAGCCTCTGGAAATGTGTTCCACTGTTTGTTGTTGGAGTTTCCATCACTGTCCGTTCCTAATTTCTCCAGCACGGTAACGAAGCATGAGGTTGAGCGTTATATTCCCACGGTCGAGCCCCCGGTGTTCGCGCGTGCGCACCGCCTCGACCCCGCAAAGCTTTCCGTCGCGCGAGAGGAGTTCGCAGCCATGGAGCGCCTGGGCATTGTGAAGCACTCGAACAGCGCCTGGACCTCTCCACTTCACATGGTGCCCAAATCGGACGGATGATGGCATCCGTGCGGGGATTTTTGGCGTTTAAATAACGTTACGGAGAATGACCGTTACCCCATTCCTCACATTCAGGACATTTTCCGCCCACCTCGCTGGTACCTTGGTGTTTTCAAAAACTGACGTAATTGTGCGGGGGTATCACCAGGTCCGGTGCACGCCGAGGCCATTCCTAACACTGCCGTCATCACTCCCTTTGGTTTGTTTGAGTTTCTACGCCTGCCGTTTGGGCTGAAAGGTGCCACGCAGACTTTTCAGCGCCTGATGGACCTTTCTTTTTCGTCTACCTGGACGATATACTGGTGGCCAGCTGTTCGATGAGCCAGCACGAGTCTCATCTGCGCCAGATTTTCCAGCATTTGGTGGAGCACGGGCTGATCATCAACCCCTCCAAATGTCAGTCCGGATTACCGGTCCTGGATTTCCTGGGGCACCGCATTTCCACTGACAGTGTGGTTCTGTTGCTGGACGGGGTCCAGACGGTCGCGACTTTTTTGCGTCCCGCCTCGGTTAAGGCATTGCAGGAGTTCTTGGGAATCATCAATTTTTATAATCGTTTTCTCCCCAGAGCTGCCCACTTTTGCAGCCGCTCTAAAAGGTAAGACGGCTAAAGATCCTGTTGACTGGTCTCCAGAACGTGTCCAAGCATTTTCTGCGGCGAAGTCAGCGCTGGCCAATGCCGCCCTGCTGGCCCTCCCGTTTCCGTCAGCGGAGATCGCATTGACCACTGACGCGTCGGATGTCGCGGTGGGCACCGTGTTGGAACAGCGCGTCTCCGCCGTCTGGCAGCTGCTCGCCTTTTTCAGTCCCACACTCCGTGACGCCGAATGCAAGTACAGCGTTTTCGATAGAGAGTTGTTGGCTCTGCACCTCGCGACGCGGCATTTTCGTTTTTTTCTCGAGGGTCACAGTTTCACCACATACGTCGACCACAAGCCTTTGAACTTCGCTGTCCAAGGTTTCCGACCCTTGGAGCGCACGCCAGCAGCGCCAGTTACTGGCTATTTCGGAGTTTACGACGGACATTCAGCACTTGGCTGGTAAGTCCAACTGGGTCGCTGACTGTCTGTCCCTCGTGTTGGTTTCTCCCGTGTACGTTGGCATCGACTACGCCGCCATGGCCGCTGAGCAGTGCGCCGACCCTGACGTCCTTGCACTTCGTTCTGCACAGACGGGCCTCATGTTGGAGGAAACACCGGTGTGGGAGGGCGGTCCGCGTTTGCTGTGCGACAAATTACAGCTCCTGTGTCGTCTGTACCATATCTCCCCCCCTCTTTTGTTTTGTTCCTGGGACAGAGAATAATAAAGTTTCTTGTTGAGGTTCTGAGCTACTAAACTGAAGAACTGAATTAGGTGACTATTTATATTTATCAGCTAGCTAACTTGCAGTCTTTTTTTCTCAGCCTGTAAATTGAGAAATAAATAAGACTGTTGGTAATGTTCCACAGACATCAGTCTCTAGGGAAGTTCCCCCAAAGAGTCTGAGGCTGGTTCTTCACCTGTGCCAATCCGCAGTGTGAGTGTGGCTGAGGTCCAGCCTATTTTTGCATCCAATCCATTTCCCAGAGTGCAGTGTCACCAGGATCCAACCAGTCCCTGCACTTATACAACTTCCCAGGGTGAAGGTCGCTGAGGTCTAGGCAATTTCTGCTCCAGTTCCTGTCCCCAGAATGAGAGACAGTCCTCAATCACTGTCACCAGAGCAGTCAGCAAGCCCTATGCAACCACAGACGGAGCAACTTGAGCAGGTTGTGAGCAATGTTCAGCATGAGAATCCAGTGGAACCTGCACAGCCCTGCATTCTTAATCGTCCCAACAACATGGACCCAGCAGACTCAGTTCTGAGTGAGCGGCAGCAGACAATTTTTTTTTTTTTTAAGGAAATGAAGAGGTGGGACTCGGCAACATAACTGGCTTAAATGCAGCCCCAAAACATGAAAAAGTCTACAGGAATTTTTCCAGATCATTGTAGAAACTTGCTGTTGTACCTTCCTCCTGAAATAATTTTTTGCAACAGGCTAGATACAGTTACAAGATACAATTTAAGATCCTCCATTCATCTTCTTCCGCTTATCCAGGGCCAGGTCACGGGGGCAGCAGCCTAAGCAGAAAAGCCCAGACCTCCCTCTCCCGGGCACCTCCTCCAGCGCCCCTCCAGGAAACACCAAGGGGTTCCCAGGCCAGCTGAGACATCTCCCGGTGGGACATGTTCAAAACACCTCACCCAGGAGTAGAGTTGGATGTCTCAAGACCGGTCTTGGTCTCGAGACCGCGGGGGGGGCATACTGGGCTTAAGTCAGGGTCATTTTTTCAGAAGCATGGGGTCTTTTGGAGTGTTATTTATTAGTTAGATGCCTCACTGACAACTGTATAGAACAAAAACGACACACGGAGCGCACCGTCATAAATTCCCCCTAATTTTGGTATGATCCAAGCTCAGGCACTAGGCAACTGAGCGCAGCACACATGTAAGCGAGGGGGGAGAAGCTGCTCCCTGCGAGTTTGCTGCAGACAGAGGAGAGCTTAAGTTTGACCAGGTACCAAAGCAAATCATTCGTACTGTACAAATAATGTAAATATGACGGTGTATCACAAAAGATTGATATAAACTGATCACTTGGTTGCGTTACTTGCTCTTCAAGTGAATCAACAAATGGATAAATAAAAAGCCGAACGACAATGCTGAGTTTTTTAGAGAGTTTTAGCTTACATTTCATATTTTCAGTTCTTACCCTCCACGGCTAAACAAACTCTCTGAATCAGTTTCAATTGTGTACTGATGTACACAACAATGGACATAAGGAGCTTCTTTTAAAGAAAAAAATCAGGTAGATGTTATTTTATATATTATGCTTTGTATGTTGTTCAGTATATTTCTATGCAAAACAAGAGGAATTCCAATACACAGCAGTATATTCACAGTTGAAACCAGATGTTTACACTTTAGGGAGAAAACATAAAAACTTTTTTTTTTTACTGTTAAACATCAATTCAGAGTAAACTTGTTTTGTTTTAGATAAATACATGTTGAAATATCTTCTGAATTAGTTAAATGTCAGAATAAAAAGAGGGAGCTGTCTATTTTAATCACTTTCATCAAATTTAGGAGTACATATACACTAAGTTTATTGTTAATTAATAAGAAAACTCCAGACGATTCCATTCTGAGCTTAAGAAGCTTCTGATAGGTTAGTAGAGTCCATGTGAGTAAATTGGTGACACACCTGTGGATGCATATAAGGCAAAACACAAAGCCTGTTTCTGTGACATGGGAAAATCAAGAGATGTCAACCAAAACACCAGGAAAAGAATCGTGGAGCTCCATAAGTGTGGCTCAGTTTTGAATTCAAAATACAAAAGTTAACAAATATGTTTTTATATTTATCAATCTAAAAAAATAAACATTTAGTCTGATTTGATGTTACAATGTTTGTGTTTTTATCTGAAGAGTATGTAAATATCTGGTTTCAACTGTATATTTGATGATGTTGGTGTTTGGCTTGTTTGTTGGCACAAAGAGGGAGAGAGAGGAAAAGAGAGGGAGATGGAACAAGAGCGGGTGAGACACACATGTTAGTCAAATGGTTGTTTGCCAAAACTCATCAGAACATGTATCTAGTACATAGTGTAACTTTTTAGATACCATTTGTTACTTTTCAAATTCTATATTTATTAAGTTTTGCAGGCTTGTTTGCACAACAAGGCTAAATAATTATATAAACTTTTCTGAATCTAAATAGTGGACTTTGGTAGAATTAAAAAATAAGTGTAGTGCAGGTCTATGATGATTTTTAGTGCTACTATCATCTAGTTTTGATTCTGGTTCTGTTTTGGTTAAGTCCTAAGTAGTCCTGATTTTGAACTGTTGTCGTCTTGTTTTAATTCTGGATCAGTTCTGGGTCTGGCTGAATTGGGGTTTAGTCCCTGTGTCTTGATACAGTTTAAGGTGTCCTGCATATGTGATATTTATTTTTTTTCCTATATGAAGTCATTCTTTTTTGAACAAAACTCAAAACAGAGCCTAATAATCTTTCAGTCATTTCTACCCTCACTTAATTTCCTTTGGCTGCTCAGCTCTCACACAGTGGCTCAGCTATGCTCCAATCCCTCCATGTTGTGGCCAATCACATGCGAGGATATAGGATAATATCATTGTGTGAAAAACAGAGAGGGTGAGAGATGCGACAGTCAAGTGGAGCATGCGTCTGTCCTCCCAGTAAGTGGGTGAGAAAGTAGACAACGGTGAGGAGGGCTGTGCGAAAGCAAAAACACATAAATATGCCTGACACCCGTAAACGTAGCAGCATCTGGCTGCAGTTTAAAGACTTTTTTGTCTCGGTCTTGGTCTTGGTCTCGTCTCGACTTTGTCTCGGTCTTGGTCTCGTCTACTTGGTCTTGGTCTTGTCTTGGTCTCGATACCCTCTGGTCTTGGTCTTGTCTTGGTCTCGATACCCTCTGGTCTTGGTCTTGTCTTGGTCTCGGATTAGGCGGTCTTGACTACAAGTCTACCCAGGAGGCAACCTGGAGGCATCCTTGTCAGATGCCAGAACCACCTCAACTAGCTCCTTTCGATGTGTAGGAGCAGTGGCTCTACTATGAGCCCCTCCTGGATGGCCGTATCTCTCACCCTATCTCTAAGGGAGAGACCAGCCACCATTTAGAGGAAGCTCATTTCTGCCGCTCGTATCCGCACTACCCACTACCCACAGCTTGTGACCACAGGTGAGGGACATAGATCGAGAGCTTCGCTGCCGAAGCACCTCCCAAAGGACACTCTGAGGGACACGGTTGAATGGCTTCTCCAGGTCCACAAAACACATGTAGACTGGTTAGGCAAACTCCCATGCACCCTCAAGTATCTTCGAGAGGGTAAAGAGCTTGTCCAGTGTTCCATGACCAGGTCAAAAACTGCATTGTTCCTCCTGTATCCAAGGTTCGACTAATGGATGGACTCTCCTTTCCAGCACCCTGGTATAAACTTTCCCAGGGGGGCTGAGGAGTGTGATCCTCCTGTAGTTGGAACAGACCCTCCGGAGAAATCAGTCTTCAAATCGCCTGATGGTTTGCATGAATCTCTTTGAGGCAGTCTGATAGTCTTTTTTCATGTTTTTGCTTCAGCCACTCCCCAACTCCCATTCCGCTCGGCCTATCGGTAGCTATCAGCTGCCTCCGAAATCCCACAGTCTCACCAAGCCCCATAGGACTCCTTCTTCAGCCTGGTGGCTCCCTTTACTTCTGGTGTCCACCATTTAGTTCAGGTGTCACCACGACAGGCACAAACCACCTTGCAGCCGCAGCTCAGTGCTGCAGCTTCGGCAATGGAGGTGCTGATCATAGTCATTCGAACTCAATGTCCCCAGTCTCCCTTGGAATGCTATTGAAGCTTTGCCAGTGGTGTGCCTCTGCCAGGGATTCCCAGCGCACCCACACTATACATTTAGGTGTGCCAGGTCTGTCCTGAATCCTCTCCCCACCACCTGATCCAACTCACCCCCAAGTAGTGATCAGTTGAAAGCTCAGCCCCTCTCTTTACACTAGTGTCTAGAACATATGGCTGCAGGTCTGGTGATACGACTACAAAATTGATCATCAACCTGCGATCTAGGGTGGGCCCAGCCAGGAAGAAGTTTATATTCAGTATATGAATATAAACTTCTTCCTCCCAGACGCTTCGCCCTCAGACACCCTCCCAGGCCCTGGGTCCAGAACGGGGCCTCAGTAACCCTATCCTGG